>JABMBV010000597.1:0-11844 GCA_018906735.1 Mesochorus sp. PSUC_FEM 10030011 | reverse complement strand
AAAATTCGTTATATATTCAATACAATATACCAAACGAGAGATGGTTTCGCATTTCAAACGAAATTATCTACGCATCAATTATGGCAAATGCGTTTGAAGTAATGTTTCGTATTCGCTATTACTGATTCGTTGGAAGGTTGGATTCGCGTTCAACAACACCGGAGGTTAAATGTGTCTCATACACGTCAGGACCCCAGAGATTGGAGTATTTGAGGTATAATAACTAATAAGGGAGTTACGACACAGGAGCCGCGTTACATTGCGAGGATATATAATGGCAGTAATAAAACCAGCTAGACCTATATGGACCCTTTGTATTAAATTTTCTATATACGATTGCCGCAACATTAAGTATATCTACAATTACTCTATTTGTTATTAGCTTCTCTATTGAATAAGTAAAAAATTGTTTATCAGTATAATATATCATTACGAAACGCATTTTATTGGATGGTTGTTCAAAAGTCAAAGATTCGTATAGCTGTTTACGCATCCTCGAGCAAGACGCTCGGAGAGCAATGCTACGAGAAAAGCAACACTCCCCGCAACACACAGTGCAACTTCCAGCAAATATACATGTATGTATGCGTAGTATATACATAGTGTCCCGGTCGCGTCTCTTCGTATATACTTGGCATGCATCCCCCGATACCGAGGAATCCTTATTGTATCGTTGCACGTGAGCGTAATGCACAAATATGAACTCAGAGGCTCTGGGTTCTCATACTCGCGCTTCTTCGTTTCTCTCTTTCTCTCTCTCTCTCTCTCTCCTTCTATCCCTCTTCCCTTCTCTGTTCTACTCGCCCCGAATCTCCATCAGCTCCTGCGTTTCTACGCCCCCACCCTTATACTGCCGACGACTTCTCATCTCGATGAGTCTTGGGCCTTCGGGTGAATGCAACGATAACTTTGTCGTTTCTCATCATAACCAGCATACATGTATGGATAGTACACGATCTATACGTTTCGCGGCATCCGCACGTATATATGTTTCTGCGTGATGAGGAAACTGTAGATATGAAGATTATGTATGAGGGTAATACAGTTATGCTGCAGATCCTCGCGGTAAGCCTGATTGGTTCCTTGCAATATCTGCTCTACAGGAACACTATATATATGGTATCAATCATAACAAATGAGAGTTGGAAAAGCTTGATTGTGCTTGTAGAATTCAGTCGATTATTCTGTGAAGAATTTTGAAATTGATTCCATTTTTCTTAATAATGTCTTATAAAAATATGATCTTTTTGAATAAAAAATACGAAAATAAAAAATTTAAGGATTAAAAAAATAAATGTATAACTCAAGATTTTAGTCTTTTTAAATCAAAGATTGACACTGGAAAAAAAGTGATGTTGTATGATTAATATAAATTTGTTAAATCACAATAGATACATGGAACTTTGCTTGAACGAAGACAAAAATTACGTCAGTTTTACTGTGCGTTGGGTACGTGTACCCTTTTCGAATAAATATTTGTGCGCATGTACGATCATGTGTGCAGCCACATAACTTTATACAAAAGATCAAATAATCCCGCTCCTATAGATATATATTGATATATAAGCAGTAAATCATGAAGCGACGTTGTCGACAACGAGCATTGTCTTTTAGCTTGACGAGGGGATTGTCGATAAAGCATGTTCTTGGTATACGTATATTATTATTATGTATGTACTCAAAACACCGTCAGTGAGTTGTGGCGCTTATATGTGCGAGAAGCAAATGAGATAATTCCCAGGCGAGAAGCGAACTCGCATTTGCTCGCCTATCGGTGGGCATGTATGAGAATTCACCAAGATTTGTACAGTTCCATCGCGTACAAGTGTATACTTTCGACGACGCAATTTCTAACGGAGCTTTTAGGATCGAGAAGGATTTTCGGAGTCGACTTTCGAATAGAAATTATCTTTCTGTATATTTATATTCGATCAGACGTATTGTATGTTCGCTATTGAAATAAAAAGTTCCGTTATTGAGTTTTCTCGTACGGTGTGTCTTCGTGTATAAAGTGTTTAGAATAATCATATAATAATATAAAATAAATGAAACGAAAATTAATAAAATTGAAACAAAAACAATTCAACAATATTAAAAATAAAAAAAAAACATTGCTTTATTGTGGTAAATATTGAAATTGATCTATAATTTTCGATGCGAGATGAGATTAAGTATAAATTTGTATCCTTGAGCAAATGCTCCCGGTCGCTGTTATATAGCAAAGAGTCGACCCGGGCGATCCGTATCTCGGAACCCCTTTCCTAAAAGACCAACAGCCATGCATCAACGCTCTCTTGCATGAATGTAGTCCGCCACGACTGTAAACTTCCTCTTTCTCTCTTCAATTCTCTCCCTATACACTTTGCTCCATCGGCCTAAATAAGGGTCCCATAAAATCGTTCTCCGCGAACGCGATAAGAGTTATCTCCGTTCTCTAATTGAAAGTTAATTGGTCCGGCACGGTTAGCGAGCTGCCGGAGGACACGCGATGTCGCACGGGACCTTCCCTCTATACCTTGTTACTTTACAGTCATTGCTATATATATATATAGATGTAACATGCCAATGTGGTGCTCCATTGCGGCCTAGGGCGGCAATTTAGGTAGAAAAGCGTACCTTAGAATAACGAGAAAGTGTCCTATCTTACACGTAGTCTTCCTGTAGATATGGGGCATTTCGTGTTCACTAAACTAGGTTTTTCTTCCTTTATCAGCTCAACTTCTATTTTAGTATCGTTATTTCGAATCTAAAGAAAATTTTTCATGATTCATTTCCATTAAATTTCATGTATGTACAGTAACAATTTTTTCATTAGATTTTTTGAGTTAAACATTCATCTTTTGATTATTAATTAATTTTTGGGTTGGACATTAATCCTGAGATTAATAAGATCGATCAAGAATATTTTTCAAATTTTTTTCAACGTAATTTTTTTTTGTTAATATTAATGTAATTTTCACATAAAATTTTTCGTATATAAATATTTTGGCTTATGATAATAGACTGAGATGGCCAATCCGTATGGTGAAATTGACTGACTCATATACATATAGGGATGCACAAGAGTAAAAGAGAGGTATAGACGGTGGATATCCCAGGGGTTTCACGCACGTATTATCTGGCAATGGAGTACCTGTTTCTGCTTCCAAGGGGCGAGGATTTTCACGTGCGCGTAATAAAGTGGCTCCGTGGTTACTTGGCGCTAATCCTCCTCCGCACTCGAGTTTTGCTGTAGCACGAAATGGCTCAAAGGCACGTATACAGTATCGGAATGTAGTGGTGGAGAAAGAAAGGGGTATCTGCGAGCACCCGTTACATATCAGGGTACATTGAGCGAGCAGACTGTAATATATATGTGTTCAATGATCATTATCGAGGATACATGTACTCTCGAAACGTGCTACCAGTTAATTAAGAGCGTTTTCGTAACTCTACAAATCTTTAAGGGAAGATGTAATCGGAAGAATTAATAAAGAAGAGTATAGAACAATTTTTTTTTTGGGTGATACGTTTATATGATAAACTCTTAAGTCATTTAAGAATGGACATAATTTTTGGATAATAGTATTTTGGTATTATTTAATATATGAATATTACAGAGCAAGAGCTTAGCATCTAAGCGTATGTAGTCTACTGTAATTTTTCAAATTACTTCTATATAGCAGTTATTCATCCCCTTTGGATAGATGCTCGTACCCTGAAACATCGAAAACGTTATTGAGTCTATATACATATATATTAAACATGCATAGGTTGAAAAAAAGATTGAGAAAACGAGCAAACTAGAAAGGAAAGTAACCTTGAAACCCTCATTCAGGATTTCTTGGCCTTTGACAACTTTAATACGGCAACAGAAAGAGAGAACATCAAGTTGAATCTCTCTACATGTATGCCCATATCCCTATATATAAGTACATGTACACACATATATATTAGCTTGTCAAGCAAAAGGACTCAACTCATGTATGGATTGATATAGGGGAACATGCAAATTGCGACCTTTTTTCTGACAGTACGATGATACAAGCATGAAGGAAGAATGCAGGGTGGCTACTAACGAGAAATGAAATCTTCAAGGGTCTTCGAGAGATATGAACGCAGATATAAAGTATAGACTTGCAACAGAATAATAATAATAATAATAATCGAGTATAAAAGCCGAATCGTATGCCATTTAGCTTTCATTGTCGACGATTATTACGCGTGCCCTTACAGCAGTGAAAGTTATATAGATATAGGCGGGAGAACGGCATTAAATCGAAGAGTGAGAAAAAGAGTAGAAAAAACGCAAGAGTGAATAAGAATTACCGACGAGTGGCAACGATAAATAATAACAAGCGAATGAATAATTGCCTCGTGGCGTGAAATAAATGGAGTTAAAAAAAACTTGGCCCGCGATAACGCTCGAGCGGGCGCGAAAGAGAGCTCCGAAATGTGGCAAAAAGAGAAGGATCCAGAGGAGGGGTTGCCGAGGCAAGATAAACCTTGGGCCTGGTCGCGTAAAATATTTTTCGTGTCTTTCTCTCTCTTCCCATCGGAGTGTGGCCGCATAGTCAGCAGTCACCACCACGACGCGTTTCGCATAAATCAAGACCACCTTAACACTCCAACGAATACCTTTCTGCAATAATTACTACACTCGTTTACGCTAATTACCTGAGAGATAAAAGAAATATATAATAATAGTAATAAGTGATTGTAGATTTGAAAGGACGCTTAAGATTGTTGATTATATTTTCATTATATGAAATTTGCAATTTTTATCGAAACTTTATTCATATTATAGCATACGTACAACAATTATTCTATCTGATGCCATAAACTTATGAAGCTGCGCACGTATCGGATGGGTGACAGACACTCTGATTGAAACGTTACAGGGAATCAATTGGGGGATGAGTAAGCAACGAATTCAGCACATCACCAATGTATCTGGTCCATGTATATATACGTGGTAGTGTGTAATATAAAGCCGAAGCCTGCCCTTATACTGTCAGACTTTTTTTTTCGTTGCATCGTAGCTCTTCCGTGTGCATCCACAGCTTGCAATCGTCCAGAGAGTAGATAATTCACTTTGCGGACGTGAAACGTGCGCACGTACAAACCGCGTGATTCGCAGGACTCCGGGGGTCGAGGTACACACAAACATCAGGGTCTGTCGCGCCCTTCCATTTATCTGTCTTTTGCTCTCTTGCACGAGGACCAACCGAGTGCGCAAGGTGGTATACGATCGATCCTCGTTTCCACTAGCGAGATAGAATAACGTATATATGTAGTGATGCACGCGAGAAAAAAATGCGATGCACCGATTATGAGGAAGGGTGATTTTTTTTTTCTCGAAGCGTATTTTCCCTGCTAAAGACACCGAGTTTTTCCCCTAATTTATTCCCCTCTGTGACGTTTTTTTTTGCTCGTCTCTCGCCCTTCCGCAATGGGAGTATCAGCGCGAGAGCCCATCCATTGCAATTATGGTTCTCTCTTTTTTTTTCTTTCAATTATGCTACATCGTAGTAGCGAAAGATTAGTGGTTTTTTTTTATTTGAATCTAATCTCGACACTTGGCACATGGTCGCCATACTACATAGACTCGAGCCATTTTGTTGAATTTTTCTCATTTTTTTATTTTTAAATATGCATAAAAATGTAGCAGTGATTTAGATTAAAAGGAACCACTTTGGAGGGGAGGAAAGAATTGTCGTAATGCGTGTGCAAGATCCTTTCCATATATTCAAAATAGATCTCAACTCGGTTTTTTTTTCTCTAATGTGTCCGCAGGACCTTCGGGCGTATATATACCGCGACCTTTCTCAGCTACAGAGAGACACCCTCCGCGCGTGAACGTCACTTAATTATTCCTCGACCCCGAAAAAAAGACGAATATCGCCCCCTCCGCGTTCACTCGTAACTTTGTTTCGGCCTTGTCGAGACTCACGGGGGGCTTTTCACTTTTCTTTTCTTTCCTCCCCATTATTTATCTCTTACCCACGTAACGATTTACGGCGAAGATAATTTTTTTTTTCGTAGCTAAATATTTGAATTCTTTCGAGCATTTTTTTACGTTCAAATATTTGGGCGTGACGATTATTAATGATGAGCTGCTTATTTTGTTAATGCAAAATAGTCGAGAACACACGATCAAATTGGAGAAAATAAATGTGTTATAATTGTCTAATTGTGTTTATTCTTTTATAAGAATGAAACCAGAGGCATATTTATGCTGGATTAAAATTTCTGAATGATATATTAATATTGTGACGATGAGTTCACGCATTCGTTGATCAACGTTGACAGGTCCGACTTTGATAGGAATTAGTGGGAACACAGGAATAATTCAGCTGCGGTCGAAACGAACGTTTCACGTCGTGGCATCTGTAAATACATGTTATTCACATATACATATAGTATATGCGTGCATGGAGTTTACATTGGACTCTGATGACAGGAGCGCGTAAACCATAGTGGAGATTTGAGTATGCGTTTGCGGTCCGCGAACCAATTCATAGCGTATGCACGCGAGGAGAGCCCGCGTCTAATTGGAATGCCGCCTGTCTCTCGTTCCGCATTCACCACCGTGAGCTCATATACCGTATATACATGTATACACAAAAGTCAGGTATATATCACGGTTTTAGCATGTAGCAGTCAGAAACGAACAATCGAGCTGTCGATTTGCGGGCTCGCTGATTCAACTTGTCTATCGCCATACGCATCAACAGTGCACCTACACAAGTTCGAGTAAGAGACTGCGCGTGTATAGCGCCGGGAAAAGCAAGAAACATTACACTTCTCCATATATCCATCTCTCGTTCTGTTCATTCCCTCTCGTCTGATAAAATAAAAGAAACGAAGCTTGCTCCGAGCCTCTGGTATCGAGCACACGAGTCACACGCACATTTTACGCACGATGTACCGTGCGAATTTTTCTACGAATTCGAACGAGGAAGTCTCGCTGACACGTGTCCGCGCCTTGTCTTATTCAACGTTTCGTATATGCTTATATTTAAGATACGTGATGAAATTTTCATCGCCTCTAATACGCTCGCGATCTAATGTTTTTTTTTTGGTGTCGTTGGTTTATTTTCCTTGATTTGATTCTAAACATCGTTGGGTATAGGCGTGGTATTCAGGGTACCACAGGTGTCCTGGATAAAATGAAAGTTCCTTTTTTGAGCACTGGGATGAAGAATTTATGCGATTTTATTAAATTTATGGGAAATCAGTGATGTGATTGAAAGTAAAAAAAAATGAGAGCGATTCAAGTGTAATACATTGAAAATGAGCAAAGTGTCATATAATTTTTATTTTTTTTTGACAATTTTTTTATCCGGTAATTAATGTACAGATATCGCAATGACTGACGATCAATATTTTTTTGTTGTTAGGGAAATACAATGATGTCGACATTGATTTTCTCGACGATGAGATACACATGTCTCAAGCAAATTTATTCGATCGTCTTATGACGTTAGATACAATGGGGACACGATTTTCTCTGAAAATCTGGCCAATCGGAAGATCCTCTCGCTCTGCTCCAGTTGATTAGACTCTATTTACCCCAGCTCAATCGCGTTTATATATATCGTAACACTCTCATTCTCTCCATCTCTTTTCTATACATACATTTCTTGCATCGTTCGATCTCGCATTACGACCCTTCAACGTTGGTTTTTGGCCCTGTCGCTCGATCGGGCGCTTTCAGGCTCGCCCCGTTTGCGGCCAATCAACCACCATACATGGGGACGACACACGCGTCTTTGGCCTCCGGTGTTCCGAGTTAAACTTAGCCCCCGGGCTTATTCACCCACGAATTTACGAACACATACGTAAGATACGAAAATGTTGCATATGAAGGGGAAATCGGGACTAAATGGGACAGCGAAAAAACTGAGAGTCTTGATGATCCATGAGTCCAAGTCCATGAGCTGTCTGCTTAACAATTCTACGAAATATAAAGAAAAATTCAATAAATATATTTCATATTTATTGGATAAAAATGTTGCATTGAATTTATTTTTGAGTTACGTTGTTACCTCAAGTAAATGCATATATCGGTGGCAAAATAAAAACAAAAAGATCATTAATAGGACAAATTTAATTAAGTTAAAGAATGAAGATATTCTTGTAGTATTGTGAATGTCTTTTATTCAGTCTTACGCAGTGACACCATTTTGCCCCTATCTCTCCTATATCTATAAATGAACACATGTACAGGGATACGAGAACTTGCGACAGGCGTTCAAAAGACGAAAAATAGCGGGTATTTCTCTGCTGGGAGAGATAGTGAGAGAGGAGAGGATGGAAATGCCTCCAGAAATAACGGTGTTAGACACCCCAAATCGACGTAGCAATCAAATTGCACCCCCGGCTCTTGCACCAGTATAATATACAATAAGGCGAAGGGCAGCTCGCTGTTCTGAAAAGTTCTGAAGCTCACGGCGGAGGCATTCTCAACGAACTTTAAAATCTAATAACGCCTATTTAAAATAACAATACGCCCCCACGTGTTCACAAGGGCCCAGGGGTTAAACATTGTTTCGTCGCGGGCGTGAACGAAAGACACAAGCCCAGGCAATGGCTACATTCAGCAAAAAGAGAAACGGGGTGACTGAGTCCCATCTTCGCCCCGTGCTGTAACTCGCGCCCACTCGAACCCAACCCCTTATCCTCACTCCCTCTGGGAGCCACTATTCCTCTGGATTACCATACGGGATCGGGTTACGAAAATTTGGTTATTTAACTACGGTGCTACATACACTCTGGTATTCCTTCTCTCCTATAGGCGTGTATAACATCCCATATATTCGATTCAGAGCGTCTCTACGCTGTACGTGTGGCAGTACCATTAGAAGAGAACCCTTTAATATATTAATCAGCAAGAGATGGGGAGAATAATGGAATTTAAGCGAGTGAGGTGGATCGGATTTGTTTTACATGTCTATATTGTAGATTTGGTGTAATGCTGGTGAGAATCGTGATTAGAAGTGTAATAATTTCATCGTCGCAGAAGACCCCCTTTGCAAATATAATGAGGATAATCATTGCTAATTAATTTACAAAAAAATTAATTGCTTTCACTGAGTCTAATTTTGTTTAGATTGAATTAAATTTGGTTGAAGTAAGTCAAAGTTTCGTTAAGATAAAAATTGTATAACGTTTGACTTGAACAAATATGTGTGGTGTTCGACAAGCAACTTCTATTCGTTTATTCAATTTTAATCTATTCCAAATAGAATTTTCAACGATTTCTTTTATTATTTTTCTAAAATGTATTTTGCTAGTTGATCGAGTTTGAATAAAATATAATTTTTTGATTGACTGGAACCACGGGTGTAAACACGAAGATTTTAAAGTATTTTTGCATTCACTGTGCTCGACGATTTGTAGAATACGAGCGAGTTCTATAATCGTGACACTTTGTGAATACTAGCGTGCCGAAGATCGGAGATTCCTTGGGGAACCGCTGAGAATAAGGGAGAGAAGCTTTATCGGCTTCGGTTCAATGCTGCACTGGCGAAGAATCTCAATGAGTATTAAATGTGGGTCAACAGCTGATCTGTCGGGTCGATGGTGAGCATATACATATTCGTTTGTCGTATAATTTACACATTTTCTATTTAACTTTAAGGTATCGAACTACGAAAGATATATTGAAAGTTTTACAATGTCGAGAAATATAATCGATGTAAAAAGTGTCAGATTATTGATTGGGTTACCCCTAAGAAATCGGATGACCGCGTGAAATCGCATTGTTGCATAAAATAGGATGAATGCCGAAGGTTTCTCATGGTGAAAGGATCGCACCAAGCATGGTCAGAAGCGATCTGGAGGAAAGGGGTCCAATGTGGTGTGAAATAGCCAATCGCTCACTATCCTCACAGGAGGAACGGAGATCCGAGAGAGCCGAGACATAGTCTACCGGGGCTTCTCGCCTCGCTGGTCATCCGGACTTCGAGGGACATACTATATACATATATATATATATGTCACTCTCCTTTTCTATATCACGATGCGCTGTGTCGGGAATGAAACAAAAAGAAGAGGGATAAGATAGAATCGAAATATAAGGGAAAAAGAGCCAGATATATATAGCGACATTGAAATTCATTCGATAAATCATGATGGAGAAATAAATCGATGTTGGAACTCGAGAATGATTGCGTTCGCACGGTTTTACAGGCATTTTTTTTATATTTCAAATGGCAATCTGTTTTACGCGGGAGGGGTGTTCTCATTTCTTTGTGCATTCATATAAACTCGAACACTTTTTACGAACACTCAAAGTTCATAAATATATTGAAAAATTTAAGTCTTGAATGTTATAAAAATTAAAAAAAAAAAATGGTGTAGAAGCTCAAAACCTATGTGAACGAACTTTCGAGCTGTCCAAAAACCGGATGCGAGTTTACCAGCTCGTAGCAGCAGAAGCTTCAAGCAACGCGAGTGACTCGTTCCCCTCTTCAACGTGTAGCGACTGTGCGCGAGCAAAACGAAAGCATTAGCATGCGTCCCGCGAGCCTACATATTTTGGGGAGTCGACGCGCGGAATACCAATATTACGCTTTGACATTCCAATAAAACGCGGCCGATTTGTTTACGAGCATGTCCGTCGAGCTGCCTGTCTGTTCGCGTGTATGTGCTCTCGCATGATTTTCACTCGCTGCGTACAGCATATAAAAAATAAAACTGAACAGCGTTGACGTGTAATAAAATTTTTTTTTTTTTTTTTTACTTTATATACTGCCAACGATGACTTATAAAACATACTGTGATGGAAAAATTCGTCAATACCACGAGTTTGATATGAAAAAAAGAAATACTTTTTTTTTTCTCTGACGCCACCGGATGACATCCTTTCCCCTCCCCCCCATTCTTGTCTCGGTGACGAAAATCGTGCGTCTAAAAAAGTAATTTTGAAATTCTCAGAGGAAGTCGCTAGAATAGGGGGTCCTCTGTGGCACAAACTCATACGGGTGCACGGGAAAAGAAGACCTGGAGGGCGCGAGCAGTAATTTTCGTCCTCGTGATCATAACGGATCGCCCTCGGGTCCGGGCAAACCGCACGGAGATCATCACGGTAAGATAATTGTTAAGTTATGATTTTTAGCGCGGAACTTTCTGGTTGGGAATAAATCTCTCGACCGTTCAGGAGGCAACTTGAGTCGTAAGATAAATCTGGAAAATGCTTTCCTAAATTGTTTTTCTCGAGTACATTATTTATTTGTTTCGACAGCTTGTTTGTTTGTGGATAGGTCCCAAATTTTGTTGGAAGTTCGTTTAAATCTTCTAAATTAATTTATGAAAGTGAAATTCATACCTGAGAAAAAATAATTCAAAATAAATATAAATATTGTCAATCACTTATTATAAAACAAAGTATAAACAAAAATGGATAAAGTTTGTAAATTGAAAATTCACTAAAAAAAATTATAAAATTATAAGAACTTTTAAACAAAGCTGAGGGATGCTTTTGTCTAATTCTTTTTTTTTTAACAAGTTTTATCGAAGATCGACTGTAACCACAATCACAAGATCGGAACTTCTTCTTGGGTGTCGGTGGTGATGAGACGTCCATTAGGATTGCGGTAGGATCGGGAAAGATATATCCAATACAGAAATGTCGAGTGAGTAAGAGATTTGCCTTACAAACTCGCCAAACAGGAAATCGGGAATTGCATCGCGGTGCGTGGTGAAAAGACTCGTCGCATTTCTTTGTATATATATCTAGATAGTATAACAGCCGTTTCTAATATCGTTGGTAGGGAACTTCGTCGTGAATTTGCGCGTAATACACTGTATTATGTGTGCACGTTGGTATGTGAGACCACGAGAGAAAGAGGGGGGGGG
>JABMBV010000586.1:0-11847 GCA_018906735.1 Mesochorus sp. PSUC_FEM 10030011 | reverse complement strand
AAAAAAAAAAAAAAAAAAAAAATTAACGAAAAAATAATTTAGCCGAACGCGATAAAAAAGAGCGAGAGAGAGGGAAGGGGGATGGAGGGCAGAAAGTACTCTTGGATCACTAATGGGGTGTTCTAATTTAATGTCAGTTAATCGCATTACGGTTTGACTTTACAACTTTTTTTTTTTGTTAATTTCCCTCTCTTTGCTGCGCTTCGTTCCTTGGCGAAAAAAAACCCGCCGGGATTTTTACGGCCCAAGCTTGATGATGAAAAAAAAAACTCTCGGGCTAATACGCAGCGGGGCTACGCTATACTCGTCTGCACCGAAATGTTAATACTTGTTTAGCCTCGGCTGATTTAGCAGCGAGAATGAAAAAAAGAAGAAAAAAATGCACAATTTCCTCAAACTCTCGTGCTTCTGCCGTAGCGACTTTCAGAGCGTCCCGCCAGAGAGCGCACTCGGGCGATCGCTAGCAATGTAGCGCGCTGGGACGTGCCTAATGGAATTACCGTGCAATCACGGCCCGTACCTGTGGTGGGTACCCCTCAGCATCCCACCCTCTTTCATTCCCTTCCGTATCTCGTCGGGCTGCCGTGTAAACGTTAAAAGAAAAAAAAAACGATGAAAAAGTAAAACAAATTTTTCCCCGAAACGGCCCTTTTCGTTGTCGTGCGGGAAGGGACGGGAAAAAGAGAGAGGGGGAGAGGGGCACGTGTTTATAATTACGCTTTGATGAGGCGGAGCCTGAGCGAATATAGCGGAGGGAAAAGAGAAAGAACGAGGCTGTAGAAAACGATGGGACAAGCATCGTACTCGGACGAGATGGTGAAAAGAGCAAGCCATGAGAGGGAGAGCGAGAGAGGGAGAGATAAAAAAAAAAGTACACGATGAACTCGAACTCTCTTGCATCCTTCGAATTGTACAGAGCAAAAGGGCTTTCAGCGCGTCGATATAAGAGCGCAACCCTCGGTCGCTCTTGGAAAGTGGAAACGATTTACGTATAACAATATTTTTCTTTACCGTACGATATCGCCTGAGAACGTTGGAAAAATATTATAAAATCGAGAGAATAGGTGCATTTATATGGAGGGGGGGGGGGGTGATTTAATAAAAGTTAGAACTCGTAACCTCCGAGTGACAGCCAAAGTACAATCCATCTCAACGTTTTTTTTTTGTTTCAACGTCAAGTTAAGCCTCAGCAAGAATTACTTCGAGTTTTTAGATTACATAAATTCCGAAAATAATGAAAAATTTTCTTGTAATTCTTATACCCCGATTATTTTCACAAAATAATATCCAATCTTAAAGATTGTTAGTCATGGATAAACGTTCATCAAATATATGAACTTCTTTTGATTACTCTTTGATGCAATTCAGAGATTTCATTTGTAACTTTTTAAAGTTTTTTTTTCGTAAAGAACTGATTAAGGAGATAGTAACATGTTTGCTAATACTGGATAATATTTTTTTTATTTTCATGAACGTGTAGTCAATGTATGTAAGATGTGTGTGCAACATTGAAAAAAGGATTGTCGACGCAAAAATCATGATATTGATTATTAAAAATCGCAATTTTCCAAAAAACTTTCATAAGAACCTATGTTGAATGTTGCTATCTTTAACATCAAATATCTTTTATAAATAACCAATAACACCTTTTCAAACTTTATGCATATTAAGAAATGGTATTCAAGAATATTCACACAAATTTTCAATTAATTATCCAGTAAAAATTAATTCGGATTATTTGATGTGTATTTTGTACTCACTATTATTACAACTTTATTGTCTCTTTCAAACTATATTGAATATTATCGATATCTATTTTTAATATTGAAATTAAACATATTGCTCAGATACTTGTGTTCTTTAAATCGTTATTTTTCATGAAATATTGAAATTAAATTGTCGAAAAATGCACAAATAAACATTAGTTTAATCGGTCTTTGAATATGCATAAGAAGTACAGGAAAAAAAGCATATCCCTCTTTCCCCCCTGTAATATGCTATGACATATAATTATCCCTCATTCTCGACAAATTTAATTATCTTGCTGCTATTAAAAATAATTTAAAAAAAAAACCGATCGCTCTTGTGCGTATCATGGTTATGATCGACTGCCATAGGCAGTCTGTGGCACACGTTTCGGAGAAAAAAAAGCTAACCCTTCACCAAAGAGACACGCGTCCGTCAATTTCTTTTTATACTCCCTGACCACGATTCTCTCCTCGGTAGGTTCTCGTACTTTTATAATTATTTCAACACCCTTTTTCACGTGCGTGCATCGATGGAAGGACTATATATATATATGCAGTAGAAAAATACGCGTGATCGCGACAGCGCGTGTCACACATTGAGAGATGCATAGATACGTCGACGATATAATGTATAAAGGAGAGGAAGGAGAGAAAGTGTACCTTGTTCTTTCCTATCCGGTTTTCAAGCCCCAACCCTCAACAGAATGTACGTCACGTTAATTTTTCTCTGTGCTCGGGCTGCCGTGTCGGTTTTACCGAGAGAGAGAGAGAGAGAGAGAGAGAAAAAAGAGAGACCCTCACCGGATGTGAAACTCGAGGGTGCATGTTAATGCTAATACGGAACGAGTTTTTCACGTACAGACACCGAGCGAATTTTCGCACAGCGACGAGCAATGATTTATTCTTTTTCATTTTTATTTTCTTTTTCTTCATCTCCCATATTATCCTTTTCCCTTCTATTTTCTTTATTTTACATCCTTTTTACCTTCTCGAACTATTCTCGAGCATGAGGATGCAAAGAAAATCGAGTGGTCGTCGAGGAGAAAGAGAGGGCCAACCGAGCGAAAGACAAACTCGCGCGTATAATCATGACGGTCAAAGAAAAACCTCAACAGCGAGACCCCCGTAGTTACGATGCATAGGGATATATCAAGAGAAAGAGAGAAAAAGAGAGAGAAAAAGAGAGACAGAAATAGCAAAGAAACTTTTACCCTGAACGATTAAGTTTCTGTTTGGTTATCTATACAGATATACGTTGGCAAAACAAGGAAGGGCGAGCAAGAGATTAAAAAAACCACCATACTTAAAAGTCCTTTTTTCTTCTCGAGCGACCAATCGTACCAATTTTACCGAGTCCTTACACGCAAATGCCACATATAGAATGGTTAGCATTCATGTACATTATATGCCACATATGTATGTATGTATATGGATGCACGAATAAATGAGAAACGATGTATATAAATATGCAAAGGTACCCCATCAGTTTGAAAGGGCAATGCGCCGCTTCGAATTGACGCACCCTTCACCGCAAATGTATATCCTCCGGTACTTTCTCTCATTCTCTCTCTCTCTTCCTCTTTCTCTCTTTCTTTCTCTTTCTCTCTACCGTGCAATTCATGTATTCGTGTTTGTACGCTTTAGGAATAGGCCATGTTACGTTTTCAAAGCTGAGCAATACGATTGCCGAGAGGGTGCCAAACCATAGTGGGATTCGCTAGAAAAGGGTGAAAGGATGCTGCGAGTGCGTGGGCGGACTTACACACACACACACACACACACACACACTTACACATATGTATATGTACATGTAAATCTTGTATAGGCACGTAGAGAACGTTGGATCGCGTGTAGAAAACGGGCAAAAGGGTATTAGCGTGAATTTACGAAACGCAACTCGTGAAACGCTCCAATACACAAGAACGGACGAACCGGTGCAAACATTAACCTCGGTAACGTGTATATATATACACAAAATCCCACAGTTAGTCAGTAGAAACTGCGCCGCAGTGATGAAGAGCATCAGACGAGAGGCACTGAACAACATTGCCGCAACGGCCTGACTTTGATGACCGCGAAAACCTCTCTTTTATGCGGTAATTCAATGAGTCCTCTATACAATTTGTATCTTTAGAGACTTTTGTCTCGTTTGAATATGAACTGATGCAGTATACGCGCCCATCCACGTTTTTCCCTACTCAATTATCTTCAGACAATAAGATAGGCTTTTTCCTTGATTGCCAATAGACGAAAACATCACCATGATTTTTTTTCCCAAAAATCGTGAATACAAAAAAAAAACGTTTGACATTCTTTCTCTTCTGTCGAGACTCATAACAATGCATCAATCGTAGAAAAGTTTTAGAATTTTTCTCGTTTTATTATTTTTCTATTGTATGAAATTGTTTTTTTTTTTTATATTCTCTTCTATATTAGACTATTTTCATTATTTTTTATGAGTTATTCTTAATGTAATACTGCATAGCATACACATTTAAGGAAACGCCGAAAATTGGGATAGGTGCAGGCGATGTTTAATTTGTTTAATATCGCGTAAAGAGATTAATTTAGAAATCGTCGTGAAAGCCAGTGCATACAGCTAAAGAATCACTCATTCAAGTCTCCAGATCTGCCAATTTGCTCAACGAATGTTTAAAGACTTGTTTCAGTTTGCTTCAAAATTATTTTATTAGTGATTTGGCAATTAACACTTTGTGACACACTTTTTGATATCAATGATTTTTCATGATAATTATTACAATAGGGTTTTCGTGATCCCTGATTATGGACCTGAACTCAAATTTTTTAAATTCAAAATGGTGGATTAAAGACGGTGGACAAAAATATATAAATACTCCATCATTTTTTATCCACCATCTCGACGTTTAAAAATCTGAGAAAAAATCATAATAAGCAGCTCCAAATTTCATAAGGATATGCCTAAAAGTTTCTTCTATAATAATTAAAAAAAACAGTTGTTTTTAAAAATATGTTTACCAATATTAAGAAATTTTTTTTTTAATTAATAAAATTGTTTAACTTTTTTTTGTATATGAATTTTGATTTTGAGAAAAATCAAAAAGTTAAAAAAAAAAGTGACAGTTATTTTCGGATCAATATTTCGATATCGTGATCTCTCATTTATATTCGTTCATTAATAACATCGAGTGCATAATACTGAATAACGAAAGTACTTAAACGTGTCATTTGGTTTGTTTCAAACAGAAATTACACACGTTCTATGGATCAGGAGCCTAAGAATATAATCCGGAGATCAAGGGATCTGAGACACACAGAGGGTGAGTGATGGAAAAATATATATATGTATATCAGCATATTTGTTCTTTCTATCAACTGTTGGTGAGAGATTATGTCGATGTGCATGAGCCAACGGTGGAGAATAAATGTGGATGATGTATCAAAGCATGAAGGTCCAGGATGGAAAATGCGTACATGGCTCTTATGGTGAAATTAGAGACGAAAAGCTGTGTTTGGCCGCATACGCATAATGATCCAAAAGCTTCATGTAATCTTTAGTATTTTATAAATATATACAGAATATATTTTAGGGTATTCGCTATTTCTAAAGTTGAGTTTTTTTTCCCTTGTTTATGGCTTAAATCATTAGTTTTTAGCTTGAAAACAACATGTAAAAAAATATTTTCAAACACCATTAATTCCTGCCTAAAAGACGAATGATATTTTTCCCAAAT
Organism: Mesochorus sp. PSUC_FEM 10030011; assembly: GCA_018906735.1. Classification (NCBI taxonomy): domain Eukaryota; kingdom Metazoa; phylum Arthropoda; class Insecta; order Hymenoptera; family Ichneumonidae; genus Mesochorus; species Mesochorus sp. PSUC_FEM 10030011. Next base: position 6,386 of record JABMBV010000586.1, on the reverse strand, counting down.
TTTTGCATTTTCTAGGTTTTTATATTTTTTCCTCATTTAGAATATTTATTAACTAATTAAGTGTTGTTGATTCTACAATTATTATAACCTATATAGTATCTACAAATTTTTATATTGATGAAAAACATTTTTTTTTCATGTATTTTGCAAAGGTAAACATTTTTGTGAATTGTCAAATACTTATTAATGTATTGACTATTTAACATAATTTATTTATTCAAATATTAAACCTTAAATTCTCAAGATCAAAAACGTACAAATGATTCGATATTATTGAGCTATAACCAACGAAAGGATAAAGAGTACGAATACTTATTTACAAAATCCACAGAAAAAAAAAAATTGTTACGAGTATTTTCCACATCTTTAGGCAAATAAATTCAACTATGTATTTTCCCTCGTATTCCCCCATGTTCCTCTTTTTGGCTCATTTGTACCTCGTGGTCCGTTTTCATTTTAGGAGAACACAAAAAATTCAGTATGGGAGAATAAATAATCTCCAGTGAACAATATGTAGGATGGCCATTGTAGCAAAGCTTGTACGAGGTGAAATCGCGCGCACTGTATTACAAACACACACACACACACACACACACATACCCATACATATATGAAGGTTTTACGAATACGAAACATAAGCTCGCTGGCTGAACGTAACGTTCGTCTATTATGTGATAAACATGGCGTTGCTCAATGTTCTAGTTCTCTCTTGCCAATGAGATAACATTTGTATATTGTATGTATATATACTATATTTATATATAAGCGTGTGTATGGATAGAGAGCACTGACGGGGCACACGACTCGGTAATCTGGGCTCTATGGAGGCTGTATCCATGCATAAACGTTCGAGGGCCGTATACGCAACGCCCGATGTACTTCGTAAAACTTTCCCAGTTACGATTACGATGCCGCCGTCATTGCTGTTGCTTTCCCTTTCTCATAGCCAGAAGCTTACGAGCTTGGACGGATGTTACTTTCTTGTTATTGTGTAGTTGTGGCGTTCCCTCCCCACCTCGTCATAATGCATTTGCACAATGTTGGCGCTGGTTGATGCTTCGATGGACCGAGAGGACACGGCTCCATCTCGGAACTCTGGTTCCATTTTCCTTCTATTTACGCGCATTAAATATATATATATACGCATAAGGGATTTACCGCCGGGATGGATGATTAAATTTGCAGTGTTGCATTTTGATGCCCCACGGATTCCTGATAGCTACGAGCCCCATTGGCGTTTCGTTTCGCTGTAAAGCATAAAAGCGCGAGTCTGTCCTTTTCCCGTATTTCAACACAATTATTTTCGTGTAGTTTGCTACAAAAATTTATTTTATTTACGATTATCGCGCGTGGCGTCTCATATTTTTCATTGGTTCGAATTCATCGATAGATTTTAAACAAGAAAAAAAGAATGAATTGATGCACCGTTTCAGCTTTGTTTTATTTTTTCGAAATTGCGTATCTCAATAATGTATGTCCCATTATAATTTAAATGAATGCAGAGTTACTCTGGTAATAACTGAAAATTATTTTCCATCGAGCGTATGGCTGCGATTTAAATCGCGATCGTAACAATTTAGGGCAAACTTGTAACGATCATTGGAACGAGCGTTGCTGTTACATCAACGATTAATGGTAATGGGTAATCTATCAATAAAAATACGTTTAAATATAATGTAAATAAAATCATGATTTCTCCAATCGGTTTGTAAATATTCAGTTGTTTAATGAAAATTGGCCCAAGGCGTTATGATGGCCCTTTACCATCATCATTTCTAAATTATTGCTCTCCTCATTCCTCCCTTTCTTTGGCTCTCTCTCTCTCTCTCTCTCTCTCTCGCTCTCTCTCTCCACATAGAAAGTAATTACACGTGATGCGGCAGAGGGTGATTCAGGTTTTCGGGGCTTTGAGCTATCTTCGATGGCCGAAAGCCTCGTCGAAGCCGAAATTAACAGGGAGACAGGTTCCGCTTCTATGACGTGGTGAACGTGTCTCTGCGTATATGTGTGTTCCTATATCCTGGACGAAGGGGTCGATCATCGATTATTTTGGTAATGACTGAACAGCAGTGCATACGAGTGACTGAGCGAGTATTGGACTCGATGATGGGACACGCTCGTTCGTAATTACGGTATCTCGTCCGGGTGTTCGGTCCGCCATCATCGATCCTGGTTCTCCGCTGCTTGTTTCATTTTCGCAAGTGTGCTCACATACCAGGTATCGCGACGATCCTTATCGCTGGCGTAAGCCCCGAAACCTCTCGCGGTATTCCTTAGTTATCTACATCAATACCCATCGTAAAATGTTCGGAGAACGAAGCTAAAACTGCTACAGATATGTATTTCCATAGTTAAGAATTTAGGAGGTAAAAAAAATGACGGTCGTTGAAGCTTATAAAAAAATGAAGCTAATGGAATTGCATAATATTTTCAAGGACAGCAAAATAAGCGATGAAACGCGATTGATAGCTACGGCGAGGCCGTAGAAAATAGTGACGAACTCATGTTCCGACATTGTTATTGGTAACTGCGTCAATATTGTAACCTAAAATTAGCCTTATCGGGCTGTTTCCATCGAGTAACAAAACACGACATTCAACGTATAGATTTCTCGTCTCCTCGATCCGCGCTCTATATTTATCGTTGTGCCACGTATGGATTTCCGGTGTCAAATGGCACAATGGATGACGTGGATGTGTAGTAGAAAAAGTAACGAGTGAGCTTCACATCGAAATACCCCAGGTCGTAGTGAAATAGCGGCCCGTTAAGTTGCTTACTACCCAAGCCGGTTACGCTCTCGATACCATATGTACCAGAGGGAACGAAAGAGCGAGAGAGAGAGAGAGAGAGGAGGGAGAGGGAAAGCTGAAGCCAGTGTGGCCATCATCGAATGCGACCGAGTGCCGAAGGATGGAGGGGGAAGAGAGGGGTAATGCATCGATTGTAAAGGTTGATGGGCAATATGGTGTATTTATGATGGGCTATGATGCCCCCTAGGCACAGTTGGGAGGGTCGTTTCCCGAACGGAGATGGAACACGTGATGATGACTGTGGGAGAGCGCGAGCTTATGATGTGACTCGAAGCGCGGTATGAAAAGGCCCAAGCTGAATGTGCGTGTGCTCGCTACCACTCGCGGAGGGTGAAAATTATGTGGGGTCGGAAGCATTCGACCAGGTATATAACCGCAACGTCGAACGAAATACGCCGAGAGGGCACAATATTCACGAGAGAAGATGATGTGCTTCCACTAGCCCCATTCACTCCTTCTCACCCCTGTCCCTCTTGTCGAAGTCTCCGCCAGGAAAAAGCATCTTCCTCGTTCCTCCGATCGTATATAGACTGCTGACCACTGACGCCAGACCGTAATCGCATTAATATAAGAACGGTAAATCTCGCGGATACAATAGCGCCCCACCATTCTTATAACGTTGCAGAAAGCTGCACTGGCACATGGCGCCTTCCTACTCTATCCTTAGCCTACTTCGTCGGTCAACTTTTGTCTCGCCGCAGTGCCTTCGCTTTCAGCTTCTGCGAACTGTAATATACGGATGTCGCAAGTTTTTTTTTTCGGCCTCAAAACTACTTCGGAAGAACAATGACAGTGTAAACAGAGAAATATTTCTTTTTCTTGAAACTTCCTTCGAAGTTTAGCGATGAAGTAAGATCTTGGTCGATGATTCCAAAGCAGTATCATCTTGATTATCAGGCAAATCCATGTGACACCAATTTCACATAAAGAAGTGTGAATGTCCACAGAGTGGACGGTAAATCAGTCGTTGCAAAGGGTCCGAAAATCCAAACGTCCAAATGTATATCGTATCATAAATTAAAGATTCTTCGTTGGCTTTGTCATCTGTTTCACACGTACAGAGACAGGAAAATATGGGCAGCTGGATGAGAACGTCATCTGGTATCTGTTTGATACATTCGTATCATCTGCAAAGCATACAACGGTTCATCTCCAGATACACACGCGCAATATAAGCTACAGTTATAAGCAAGGACACTTGTTTATTGGGTAACTGGAAAATCCCTTGTACAGCTGCTCCACCAAAACAATGTATGTTGATACACCCGTTGTATGGAGACTTGTCGTAAGATTGAAACGAAGCAGGAACCTCCTGTTAGAGATCGTGCAGTCTCTAACAAGATTAGAGGAGGCATTCAGAGAATTATGGGTGTACGGGACATTGTTGAGGAACTTCTATCCAATTACTCACATCCCAAAAGCCCACCACGTGGCATTTCAAGAAATCAATCGGGGGCTGCGATGTACGACAGTAATATGAACAAACAAACGAGCAATCGCAGACGCCTTGGAGGAACACTAATGTAACAGATCTGCGTCAATAACTGCGAGAGATGTGTGCTTTATCATCGATAAGCTGCGTTCGGAAACACGATTTAATGGTTTGCCTCGTAAAATCGTGGTCACGTGATGCGTTATTCGTGCTGGGATTCGTTACCCCGTATACTGACCTGACTGTCGAGATACCACGCGATCATTGATTCCCAATATATTTCCTACGTAATGGTCCTGTTAACGAAACGGTGCGTGGCCACGTGACCCATTGATAACAATCGTTAATATTATCGTAAGATTTTCGGGCTCGTATAACTTGCCACCTGTCAAGAAATAATAGGAGGCGAAATAGTCGACTCGCACAGCCACATATAGAAATAGTCCCGAGACAAAAAGCAGCACGCATTGAGAAAAGCTGGAAGAAAGGCCTTCCAAAGTTCTCTGGCGATTCGTGTTCGTTTGAACTAGCTCTTTGTTTTCTTTTTTTCTCTATACAGTTATCCGAATTTTTTTTTATTGTATTTTGCCTCACCCTAGATAACTCCTCAATGTATACCGGTAGATCATGCGATAAGCATACATCATTGCCTTATCTTCGACTATTACTCATGGTGTCCCTCAGGGGAATGACGACATTCTCGATAGGAGCCCAGCCTCGTATATGTCGCATAAAAATGTTAGGTGAAATGGGTGCGATCAATATCGAATTGAGCATAAGTGGGAGCATGTTTTTTATGATCTCTGGAGCATAGAGAATTTCTTGGACCGTATGGTACTTCAACTTTTTCAAGTGAGAGAATCGCTAAGATCATCTCTTGATATTCTTAAACTCGATGCATTAAATCATTCCGACAAGTGCTATCATGTTGTAATAGTCATTATTAACACGAACTTTGAGGACAGGACGAGTTATCTTATGGTTTATCGCTCAGGCATAAAAATTTTCCGGTTAGTTTGCATTTTATTCGAGATCCTGCTCTCCATTTTGCATCTTCGGTTAGCATAGCGAGTTAACCTTAGCCCCCGAGTGAGTAATGTTTCTTTCCATTATTCATGACATTCCATAATCTCCTTAAGTATGACTCGGTTGAATTATTACGAGGATAGAAGGAAAAATAAATGTTTAAAACGAATAGGCTACACGTGGCCCAAAACTCCCTTGAATAAAAGAGTCCGCGGGAGATTCTCGTCGGCAATGACTTCAACGAAATTGACGTTGAGACGGGGCTACCCCGAAGAAGGTCAAGTATTTTGCGCAGAAGCGGAAATGTTGAAAATAGGGCAAATCACGAGAGTCGAGGGCTGAATTGGAGTGGCATTCGTTGAAACGCCCGAGCATCAGAGGCTTTCACCTGTAACTATGATAAAGCACGGATAAGAGGGGGCGAAAATAATTGGACGCGATGTTTGTCGTTATATTTCCCGATGCTAAGGGCTTCCTCCTCTCGTATTTTTCTGTATTCCGTGGACTCACTTTGTCTCGAAGCTTCGTACACTAGCGCGGCCCTTTCAACTCGGTAAAGCTTTTTCTATACTAACCAATCTCCGGGTGGTGCACAAAGTATATCTGAAACGTACCACTATAGCGTTTCCGCATTACAGGCGAGTGGACAGAACCCCAATATTGTCGAGTTATCTTGCAGTGCACAACGTGAATTAATTTTTCATGAAGGGAGCGAGAAATTGGGCTGTAGAAGAGGGGAAGTTATTACAGGGTTATCTTATTTCTAGAGGCTTCGCGGTCATGTCGAAGGCGCACCTATACCAACAAACTGAATAAGATATTTTTATGAAAGGGTGCGAAACGGGATATGCACATAAATCTTTCGGTAGAAAAAGGAAAACTTTAACTTTGATTTCTATATTACTGAACGGATTTGCTCGTTACGAAACTAAATCCGTAACGAAATAGTAGAGAATGAAGAACAGAAGAATGAGCGATAAAGTCTCAGTTGAGATTTTATTTCTACTTTCTATTAAATTTTAATGGAGGTATGATATATTTACAGTGAAACTCATTGAGAAATTTTTAATAGTATGGTTGTTTCGTGGTATCATTGTTTTTTTTTTTTTTTAAATAAT
>JABMBV010000575.1:0-11849 GCA_018906735.1 Mesochorus sp. PSUC_FEM 10030011 | reverse complement strand
AGTTATTTATATTTAAAAATTCGTATTTTCAATTCGAAATATTTATTTAAACTTAAAATTTATTAATTCGATTCTCATTTAAAAAAAGCGCTAAACAGTCTCTCATTTGATTAGTACGTATTAATGATACCTCCTTAAATTCTTTCAATGTGAACGGAAAATAGAAAAGCAGTCAAAAGGGAAAGTGAGCGAGAAAGGGAATGAGATAGGTAAACGTAAAGGGTGGGTAGATGAAAGCACGAAAGAGGGTGAAACGGAAACGATACTACGGAATGAATGTATGAGCTCGAGTGAGTCGCATCACACGAAAGGGGCAAGAGTTCTAGGGATCAGGTTGAAAGAACACAAGAGAGACAGTGAGAGGCAGAAATCGTGTGGGTGTACTCGTGTGTTATGGAGAGAAAGCAAGAGAGAAATACAGTCCGGGTGTGGATCGAAGGTTAGCAACAAGTGGCAGCCCACCACATCAGCACTGTAGAGCGCGAGTTTCCCTACGTCTACCAGCGAGTGTGTGCCTCGCCTGACAGCCCCCGGGAAGCAGGTGCAGGACCTCTGAACCCGACACAACCGGAAGTGGGCACTAGAGCCAAATCCCAACGCACCACAGTAGCCTGAGAGAACGTCGATGACGTGGTACGATGGTCTTCGTCCTTCTGTAGACTACAGTTATATTGGTATATGTGTATATATATACATATGCATTTATACATGCTATGTATGGTCGATGCTATTGCCGTTACGTCACGGGTCATTGAGATCAGTATTATTCGATGAACCTTGACTAAATTGCAATTGGATTTCCACACTCCTTGAAATATATCAGTTGAAGCGAAAAAGCTTTGTGAAATGGATCTAGCTCGTTTTTCCTTTTCACCAAAAATATTAGCATTCAGATGTAAAATTTTCGGCAAATCGTCATTATTATCATTTATAAAAAAATATATATCGTGAGATTTGGTCGAACTGCGTAAATTAATATGAAATATATCGAAATCCTTTCACATTTAAATTGTATTGGTTCCTACGGAAACTAATTGCGTGGAACTCACTTGTTATATTTATTAAAATTTTACGCATTCGATTCAATTCAAAGAAAATTAAATTAAATTAATTTATTGAATACAATAAATTTTCTTTGAATAACAGAATAATTATAACTTATAACATAATAATTTTTATCAAAATTATCTGAATATCAATATAAACAAGAAATAAATTATTTGTATCAAAATAACGTGCATAAAAATAATATAGATTACTCTAAAATACGAGGAGAACATGAAAAGTAAAAAAGAACGACAGTCTAATAGTAAATGAAAATAAATAACACTTGAATGATTCTCTGGTTTCCAAGTTTTTTCAGAGCGGAGTTGAAAAATTCCTGCTCTCAGTGATAACGCAAATTTTTTTTGAAAAATACAACTTCAATATAACCATAATTATTAACTACGTGTGTATATAATTTATTTTGCTAAAGTAATTAATATTTAACGAACTATAGAATATATAGGCGCACAATGATGAACATTTTCAAGTAAATAAGAAAAAAAGGAAGAGAAATCAATTTGTATAAAAGTTTAAAAATATATGTGTAGTGCAAAGTCGGGATAAAGGGTTAATTAAACGATTAATCTTTAAGCCTTGTTGAAAAGGACTAAGCACGCGTGACTTCCATGGGAATCCGATTGTGCGGGATTTCCTTTTTTTCTACTAACAACGATGCTGAGCCAGGACATTTCCGTTTGATTTTTTTTGTCTCCGTTTTTTTTTGTATTTCATCCTCGTGTATCCTTTTCTCTGCACTTCTTCTCATTCGTTTCAAACCGCCGGTATCGCATCTTTGCGTTATGTATCTCTTTCCTCGTCTACCTCTAAAGTTTATCTGGCATTGAACCTTTTGCACGTAGATATTCTCTCACGCCTCTGTATACACGCACCCTTTGCGGTTTCACATCGTTCATGAAGAGATCCATTCAACCGGATAAGACAAAGTGAAAACATGCGGAACGTCTACAATTTACGTGTATATATATTTATATATATATATACAAACAAGTAACGAAGATATTCTACATTTACCGCGGGGGTTGAAAACGACGTTAAGGTTTAAGGTTTTACTTGCGTCATAATCATAATAGTATGTATAAAGTATGAGTAAAGTAGTCTATAGTAATGGCAAAAATTATCAAAAAAAAAAGTTTTTTTTTAAGATACCTTTTTGAAAATTTGCGTGAATCCTTACGAGATTATATACGCAATTGAAACCAGTGAATATTTTGTGAGTTTGCGTCATTTGCATTGATGGATAGCATATGAATCGATGTAAATAATTTTTGTAATATCTAATTAGTACAAAGCTAATACACGTAATAATCACGATAATTAGTTAAGAAAGTTATTATCGAAGCATTTTTTTACAAGTATTAAGAATTAATGAAAATTGGTCTATATCTTTTAATAATGAGAAAAAATATGATGGTAGTCCGTCGCAAAAGCAATCAGGGGCTTTCACTTCGCGAGATGGTAAGCCCATATCGTTATATGTATATCCTATGGAGAAATGCCCGTAGTGGCCACGATGGTGATACGACAAATTGAATTATATAAAGGCAGCCGTTATCATCACGTATATTTGTTCAAGTAGAAGAGGTTTTGGTATATGAATACTCATAGAACAATGTAGCATACTATATATGCGTCTGCACGTGTATTTGAGTGTTATTTTTCATATGCACTGGGTATCTAATTTGCTTTGGTCGTGAGAGGGCAACGTACGTGATATCGGCCCGTTTTCCTGCGCCTCTCTCCATATACACAAACGTTTGTTCCTTTCTATTTGTCCTCTCTCATCTCGTTCTCGCTCTCTTTCTCTAATCTTCTCTTTCGGCGTATCTTTGTCCGAGTCCAGCACAATCCCGTAAACGGAGAATCTCATTAAAACCACTCATAAAACTGGCCGTATATTCTGTGTCTAAAATCCTTTGACCTCCAAAAATCGTAACATTCTCTATATGAATCCCATATTCTTCCGGATGAATAAAAAAAAATTTGGTAATTGGATAAAGACGTAAATTGATCGAATAATATGGAAAAGAGCAGTGTACACGTATTATTGAAATACTAAAAAATGTGAAGAGATGATACATATCCTCTCCCTCCTTCTCGCCAAAATCTCGTCCACAATCGTACAATGCTTCATAAATGAGTGTCATTCGATCTATACTACTATCTTTAATTCGTTAAATTTGAAAGCTCAAAAAGATTTAACCCATAAGTGATTACTTTGAATCGCTAAATTCATTCAAAATGTGTCATCATTAGATTTCATTTTTTTTTAAACAATTTTTTTTAATAAGAAATTTTTATTTTTAGATTTATAATAACTTGCAAATGAAAGAATCATGCGAAGGCTTCCGAATGAATAAACGAAATAAGCGAGATTACCCGGAATTCATTGATATGAAAACAAAAAAAAATGTCAATACTCATTTGTTAGCTTGGTATCCTATCAACATGGGCTATTGAGTGCGAGAAAGAGAGAAATATGAAAGGCAGAATAAAAAAGCTGCAGGGGCATAATGAGAGACTGCACTGTAGACAAAAAATCCTCTACAGCTTGTTGTGGTAATCCTCGACCCATTCGCTTTGCCAATACCGGCTAGTCTCTATGTTTCTCTACATATAGCAGTCATTTATGGATTTTGTATTGCGAAAAGCTCACAATATCCGAGGAGCGTGAATTACGCGATTTCGCTCCAATGATCCGCAAGGAGAGTATTCGAGAGAGAGAGAGAGAAAGAGAGTGTGAGAGAGAATACAAGGATCATCGGATGGTCCATGAAACGATGCACAAATTTGCAAATAGCAAAATCGCAAGGGTAACAAGAGCGCAATGCGACTGCGACTCTATACATCCACTTCTATCTCTCTCTCTTTCTCTCATCCGTCCTCGATCCTGCTGCCTGTCTCTCTTCCTCTCTCTCATGGGTCCACTTCAATATTATTGCATGGATTATCGATCGAACGGACATTTTGTGCGTTATAATTTGATCGCCGATCCGCTTTGCATTCTGTAACGGTTTTACTACTCTGCGTGTAGCTTCCACTCTTGCGTTTTCTCTTCCTCTCTCTCTCTCTCTCCCTCTCTTTATATTAACTGTGATTATGCGCGCGTGAATTATTCGCTATGGCGAATGGAAAATTTTCGTGTATTGGCGCAACCCTGTCTTCTCTATCACTCTCTTGCCACCAACTCTCTTTGGGTACCGACTCATCCGAGCGGAAGAGTCATTTGAAACGAGAAATTAATCGATCATTGAGGCAAATAGTCCGTGCTATTGGTTCACTTGACGTGGGATGATATTACTACGCTACATACTAATATTCTGTACAATCGAAGTTATATCTTTCTGTAACATTTCATGACGAAATGAATAGTCTTAGGGCTATTACGAGGATTTATAGACTTAGGCAAATTTATGATGGAAATTGACTCTTGTGCAATGCTGGATTTTAGTCCTATGGCTGCATTAGATAGGATATATAAACCCCCACAGTTATCCGGTTCGTGGAATACCCGCGTGTATCATCCCTCACACAGGCCACACATTGCGTTATCACTTTGATACAGAATATTCACTATTATTCCAAATAATTTTCAACAATTTTGATTATTCGATCGATATTTATACAATAGCAGGATTTTTATCCAGATTAAGATGAAAAAATTCCAAACTCCACTTTAAAGTTCAATTAAAAATTAATTGATTGGTTTAACAATTTATGATAAACACCTAATCATCTTTTTTTTTAATTGAAATAAAATATGCATGTAAATCCATTCTTTTTTTTTGCTAAAACAATTCAGATATTGATAGTTAAAAAAAAACATTGTGTATCGATATATTTCAGTCTCAATAAGAAATTTTGTTTGTTTGAATATTCATGCGGATATTGAGAAAATAATTGAATAACTTTTTATGATGTATCGATTTCATCGCAACTATATCTATGTGATATTCTAGTTCTCGGTTGTCACGTGTTTGTGGATGGGGTCAAAGTGTTACCGCGTTTGCCGATAGCATGAAAGAGATTGAAATTAACGCGCCATGAACTAATTGATAAATGACTTGCTGCGAGAATGAGCTTCGATAAAGTAGATTTAAATAATAAAATCAAATGATGTAATTGTACTTAATTGCTTGTGAGATTCCTAAAATCCCACTCAATTACTACTGGTAATAGTGGTAATGATTTTGCGTGCACTCTATTCACCAAATACGTTTCTTCAATGCGAGTGATGTCCTCATCTGCGGTATTATTATTTGCATACAGCAATCATTGGCGATTTAGCAAATACCTCATCAAACGTTCAGTTTATATACTCGACATGTGGTCCTATTTTGCAAGAATACATGCGCCCACACATATACATATATTTATGAATAAAAATATACAGCGTTGTACTTGCATGGACCATCGATGGCCGACTAGAAAGAAGAACAAAGAGACCCAAGGGCTGACGAAGTACGTCCCTTGACGACCCATTTTGCGCCGCACTTTGAAAGTCTACTGCTTACCGTAGACATTTTCGCAGGTTTGTATTAAGGTGGATAGACGCTTTTGGTGGTGTGGAGCGCGTGACGCGAAAAGGATATAAGAGTTACCTTGAATGAGCGTATAGCGCACACGAGCCGTTACGTATAACGACTTCTGTGCACAGTAAAGTCTGTACATGCGAGATCGTGCCAACGTCCAGCATCACCATCATCCACCAACGAAAGGAATAGAATAAGACTTTGGCCTTTTCTTATTCTACTAAATGTACGAGTATAGGGTCTTTCTTTCCCTATCTTTTCGCTTCTTCTTTTTCTCATTCTCTCTCTCTCTTTCTCTTTGCTCTTTATTCTTTGTTCGGTGGACCACCTTCGCTTCTTTTCATTATCCTATCCCTTCCATATATATATATATACTGGCTAATACCTTTTCCACAGTTTTCTTTTTCTTACCTTTATTCTCTTTCTCATACCGATTCGCATATAATGCCTCCCCGACGACTCTACTACGAGCCATTCTCTTTTTTATACTTTGAAAAAAAAAAAAATTTTTTTTTAACCGTTGATACCAAAGCTTCTTTTCTAGTGTACATACTATATACAGATTTTAGTGCGTTAATACTCAATGTTTACCCAAGCATTTTTATTATTCGTACTGAAAAGAAAAGCAAAGCTGGTAGGGTGACCCCTTCCGTGCACTACCGCGGTTTCCATTAAACGCTAATCTTAATGAGGAAGGTGAGCGTTGAAACTATAGAAAAGAAGGGATTCGTGAGGTAGTCAAAAAGATATAGAAAGAGAAAGAAAAAGAGAGAGAGAGAGAGAGAAAGAGAGAGAGAGAGAGAATAACGATTGTAAAGGGTCTTTGCAGATCTTTCGGATAGATCGGGAAAAGAGGTGAAACGAAGCGCGGTTGGACTCCGATAAAAATAACCTTGCCATTTCTTAATGATTATACGCGAAATTCCAATTGCAACTGCCGTTATAATACCGCGAAACTGTGTACGAAGATCCCTCGAGCTAACGGTTATTCCGATCGAGATTAAAGGGGGAAGAAACTTGATACCTTCGAGTTTATATCCCGCGAAGTCGCAGATTTGTATTTTCCAGAGCCGAGATAGAAAAGAAAATGAAAAAAAAAAGAGGAAAGTGATGATGGAGATAGACACAGACGTAATGGAAGGTCGGAATAATGAGACGAACCCGAGAAACCAGGTGTATGGTTGATTCGGCACCGAATCAATTCACGTTTAACTTGCACACCTCTCTCCTTCCTTTTATCATCATCTTTCACTATAATAATAGCTGGAAAATATTTTTCCCTTTGTCATACAGCTAACTTTTTGTATTGAAATTCCAACCGAATTAGTCTTGAAAATGATTAAAAAACCAGTGCAACGATCTCGAAACTTTTTAACTTCTTGCGAGAAGAATCCATAGCAACTGTTGAAAAGAAAAGTCAAACTGATTCGTCGAGAAGAAGCCCATACATGATACATTATTGATAAAAATGGAAGATTTCCCGTTGGAAAATATTGTTAAAAAAAATCTTTGTCACAGAACATAACGGATAGAGCGTGACAGAAACCTCCCTGGATATGGAAGATTCTATCGCTATGCTGAATATACTTTTATATAACATCCGATGCACAGTGAAATTTTTGAAATAATATCACTGTACTATACTGTACAGCAAATATATCGTCATTATTTATGCGACTTGCAGCAGCCATACATTGATGTATTTAAACATCAATATGTATAGAGTTACATGAATAGTAATATTCAAATACCTGGTCGCCATTATAATGCCGAAAAGCATATCAGTGGAATCTATATATTTTAATGAAAAAATTATGACGAACGTGACAGATTTCGTAAAATGATATAAATAAATAATTTATCATTAATCATTAGTAATACACTCAATGGATGAAATTCCTTGAATAGCATAAGTTTAATATATAATGAAACGTATATTCGTTATTGTGCTTACAAGTGATTTTTTAATAAATTTTTATTAATAAGTATGAACCCTATTGAGTTATTTATATTTCTTAAGATAGAGCTACGCATTACATTACTTATTTTTACTAAAAGAGGGTTCATTGTTTTCCTTCCGGGACTAGATTTTTATCTTACAATTTTTTTACAAATTCGTGAATTATTTTAAGGGCCGTTTGGCTGGTATCGGCTAGAAAGAGCTCAATGTGGGTGGAATGGCGCTTGGTACCCAACTAAAAGTGATTTAATAGCTATAAAAAACAAATTAATAAAAATCTTATTGGACTTGTGATACATAGAATAAAAACATTTTGAGAATTTTTTTTATTAGTCATCAGTGTCATCACATCACGATTTTCACGTAATTTATAATTACGTGGTTTTTCGTTGATAATAAATTGTATATCCATACTAGGGGTTTGCTATACTGATGCAAAAGTAATATCTTTTTTTTTATTATTTTTTTCGAAAAATTCAAAATGTTCAAGAATGTCCATGGTAACATCAGGTACGACCGATTACGTCTATTCGAATGAGCTGCCTAAGAACACAGGAGATTCTTTTCGATAGTAACCCTAATATCATAGTTTTAGTGGTCACTAATAGAAATCTGAAATTCTTAGAAAAAATGTAGTAGAATATGCAAATTATTGCGAAAATCCAAGAAATCGACTCTATAAAAGTCTATTATAATCTTTTATAAATAAAAAAAAAAAATCATAGCTCGGTAAACCAAACGACATTATAAAGATTCAGGAATGACGAATAATGTCGACGAAAATTCAAATCACAGCTCTTTCAGAAAAGTCGATCCTATATTTTAATGAAAACTATTGACTTTTGGCAAATATGCAAAAAAGTATATATTTTTTTTCTTTCAAGATTCAATGTTGATGTATTCTTTTCTACCGATGACGAATCCGCAAGTTCAAAAACCGGTTTTTATACCAAAAATGTCTAATATGGGCGTGACAAATAACTTTGCCTTTTATATGTAAAAAAAAAAAATGTATATTACGAATATATGATATCGATGGGATATAAATATTATTGAATATACGGAAAGTATATTTGACAATTATTGAATATATAATTATCGCATACATTAAGAGACGCGGCAGGGTGTCATGACGCTAATATATACATATTATGGGAAAGAAACCAAGTACCCGGTTCTTTTATTGAAATCATTGGCATTCAATATAACTGTTTTCGTAGATATCCTAATGAATTTTTGCGAGCACAATACCGTTCGAAACGACGAAAAATAATTGCACGTAATTTTTTTTTTTTTATTTAACAGGGAATTCTCACAGAACTCTACTGGCTCTGTACATAATGTGTACGTATTTCGCAGCATCTCCGATAAATGTTTTGTACATGATTACGCTCGGTAATCTAATATTATAACAGTACACCAGTATACAGCCTCGGTTTTAGCTGGTGAAATTATAATTTTCGGTAGCCTTTATTATAATATCTATATACGCGATGTATATATATATATGGAGTTTGTGAATTCTACGAGTGCCAAGAGCCGCCACCAGATAATCGACATAATTATTTTACGGATGCCGGGACGCCCCCAGGGTGAATATAATGTATAGTGCGACTGGAACAAAGGCCGCGTCTATAGTGGCCAACCTCGAGTCTCTGCTGCCACCGTAAATTCATCTCAGGCTTTAGGCAAGAAAGCGTCGATGTATATATATATATAAAATACAGAACATTGGTGGCCATAGCAGCAAGTGGCAAGGAGGAGGAAGGACACAGACTTGCCAGATAGAGAGAAGGCCGGGAGAGCTAACACGTGAAATCGGACAATCTAGGGACGGAAATCGCCGATTACCGTCCGAGGATTTGCGGTTTCTCGACTCTAACAGAGATCGAAAGAGATGGAAGGTATAAGCGAGATGGAGAGAGCGAAAGAGAGCGAGTAGAAGACTCAGTCATTTGCTCCTGTGGGAGGATATATAAGTTGCAACCCGCGATGACGACCATGAAAGTAAAAAGTACCAAATATTCTCTTTCGGGCATCGATATTCTCTTCGGAGTATTCGAGCCATGGCTGTATCGGTTCGCTCGGATATCCACTCCCAGTACAAAATTCAATCTCAATCTACAACCAATATTTGATAATATAATATTCGTAATTAATATATCATATAAATTTGGCTTTATACACACAGAATATCGGATGATTTACGTTTGACTCGAGCGTCGATAAATTTAATTTACCAAAATGCCTGCTGTTCGTCCTATCACACTGTATTATTTTGTAGAATATTATTAATGCTAAACAATCGACCTCACTTACATTATTACGTGCAAACTATGTCCGCTTACCTACAGATACTAACTCATATTGTTCTTGATCGCATAGAAAATTATTTATGACAATACCATACATAAAATTATACATTCATTTAATAGTGTCGCAACTTGCAATTAAATATTTATATTATTTATGAATATATGTTTTGTTAAATCTCAATAATATTGCTAAATCTTCGAAATGTAATAAAAATAAATATTCGAGTTATTCACAAATTGTATAGATTCACTCTTATAACAAGTTGTAATCCGATAGACCATAGAGATCTTTTGAATTTAAATATAATAATTGGATTAAAAACATCTGCTGTTGGAGCAAATTATTTAATTTTTAGGCGAATTGAATTTTCTACCGATTGCTGTAGAGTCAGTAAAGAATAGTTTCGTGTGAAAATAGGTCAGAATTCAGACAATATTCCATCCATTATTATCCTATTGACTTGTATAAGGATACATTTTTGACTAAAAAAAATATCTGAAATTATTAAGTTCATAAATATACATTTCTTCATTTCCTTATGATTTTTTTATTCAAGAAACTACTGTATAAGTCATTATTTATTAATTATTACATTTTTTTATATCAAAAAATACGGTAAAAAAAGCTCGTGTACGTGTTACGATTTTTATTAAATTAATCTGTTATACATAGCGATGTATCTCTTTACATTATTATTATTTATGTATTACGGAAAAATATCAATTATTCTTTTTTATATTCTGAATAAATCTATGTAACAATATATCATTTAATTACAAAATTTATAAATCTTCAATTTTCTCAAGATCTCAGATTTTCTTAGTTCCAATATACCCAATTTCCTTTCCAATAGTTAGCCAACACAAAAAAAACATTCCAGTTCACGCAAATATTATTCCTGCTCACACTATCGATCTTATGCCCCCACTAATATTATTTTAATTATCTCTCATGTTTGGTCCTTGCGGTATATTTGTCGTGTAATATAGTAGATGTGATATTGAAATAGTCTCGCTTCACTGACAATTAATTATTGTTTATATTTTAAACCTTAATAATAATAACAATAATATCGTAACCATAAATACCTCTCCATTAAGATTGACGTATTACATCCTTTTCTGATTAATTTTTCAATATTAATTTATCTTATTAAATTAAAAATAAGTCTTCGTAAATGAATAATAAACGATACATATATAACTTGTCAATTATATTTGAAATTTCAGTAAAAATATCGTGATCATAAATATCTTATCATTAAGATTGACAGATTATTATTTTTTTATTACCTTTCCAATACTAAGTGACCTTATTCAATTAACAATACATTTTTGCGAACGAATTATATAGTAATAATTGGAAGTTTTACTTGTATATCTTTTACAGATTCTTACAAGTCACTCACCCTACTTCCTTCCTATCATAATAATGAATTATATATTTTTATAACTTATCTTGCCCTTAAAACCATCATATGATATGACCGAGTTTCATTCTATAATTGATACAGCGACATACTAAAGGTAATAAAAAAAAATAATAATAAAATATCGGTAACTTCATCCCGCATTTTCTCGCAGCAACAAGCCAATGCTCTTTCGCTGTTGCCGAGGTTTTACGAATTTCTTCCACGCTAAAATCCATTGTATCCTCTCTTGAGTTGCCATTGTGCTCAAGCCCGACTTGGTCGAGTTTGCGGGGGATAGTACAGAAAGGGAATTTTATATAGAAGAAGAAGGAGCTTCCCGGTTCTTCCGTGGACCCCCTGCTGTGGCATACCCGTTATAAAGAGAGCTCGAGCGAATTTCAACTTTATCCCTTCACGACGTTATTATTACGTCATCTGTGTGGAAAATGGAAATTTAATACAGTGCGGAGAAAGAGGCAGAGTCACCGTGCGCTTTGGTGTATTGTTACTTATGCATAGTTATATATTACAAATAATGTGTATACAAATATATATATATATATAT
>JABMBV010000564.1:0-11849 GCA_018906735.1 Mesochorus sp. PSUC_FEM 10030011 | reverse complement strand
ACCTAACATGATTATATACACACATAAGAATAAGGAAATATTAATACGATATATTTCGATACGACGTATCGATCATACGAACAATTGGAGCTCCGTTTCGGGTCGGATCATCGTTTTCAACATTACAATTTTTTTGTTTTTTTTTTTGTTGTTGTTTTACGTTGGAACATTGTAAAATCTCGTTCTTCTCTCATAAGTTTTTTTTTTCTTCTTTTTCTTTTTCAACGAGCAAACCCGCAGTGCAGTGTTTATCGCATGACGTGAGACTGTGTTTGTGCGCACGATATAGAGAGAGACACACGGGCACACATAGACGAAGCGGGAGAGAGAGAGAGAGAATACACATAGTTGTGTGGAATAGTGGCTGTGTGCGAAGCGCGTGTGACGGAACGTCGTAAGGCTCACACGGGAGGATTTACAGTGTTGCCAATTTTAAAACACCACACACTATATAGCACAACCGTAGTGAGTATATATATATAACATGATCACTTTTTTCGCAGCTCTTATTAGACATTGTGTGTGTGGTTCGTGTATTTTGTACCTCGTACGTATTATCGTCAAACAAGACCGATAGAAAACTTTACTCATTTTCGTGAGTAAATATCACGTTGATCGATCCCCTCTCCCTCCTCCCCCCTCCTGGGAGGGTTGCGATAAAGTGTAATACACACGCAAAACACAGTGGATATTTTACCGTTTTCTTACTCTATGAATTTTCAAATATTTTCGAAAAATTGCCAATTATCGAACTGTATTGTAAAATCTGCTACCAAGGGTCTATCTCTCTCTCTTTCTCTCTCTCTCGCTCGCTCTGGTGGTTGTGTGTATCTGTGACATTTTCGTATGGATATTTTCAACCACTTGGCAACGTCGCAAACTGCTCTGTGGCGCTCGTACTCACACGCGCGCATCCACACACACACATACATACATACATACATATAGCAAACACAGAGGCATGGATAGAGCGAGAAAGATAGTACAGTGAAAGAAGTAATATACACAAGAGCAACTGCTGCGAAATCGCGCTCTGTTCTGTGCTCTCTCTCTCGTGGGGTGGCAGACACGAGAGAGGCCTTGCGCTCTCTCTCTCTCTCTCTCTCTCTCTCTTACTTCATGATAGGGCTACCGTTCTCTCGATCTTCTCTCGGGCTACCTCCATTGGGTACTCTCCCTGCCCTCGCAGCTCTGCCTTGTGTCGCTTCTCTCTCTTCTCCTCCTTCTCCTCCTCGGCCCCTCCGCGCTTTTTTCTTCTCCTCTCTACCCACCCGTCTGCCATAGTTTCCGTACCTACCATTAGGTATATATAGCGCGCGGCGTTTCGTCCCGATGGCTTTCTCTCTCTCTTTCTCGTTCGCTCGCTCTGACAATCGTCACAAACACGTTGTACTCTTCGTGCAACGAGAGAGAGAGAGAGAGAGAGAGAGAGAGAGGAAAAATCTTTCTTTTCTCTCTCCCGCCTGTTACGTGCTACGACTAAGCTGCCACCAAAGTGGCGACGGCTGCGCTCTCTGCTTCCCCCCGCCCCGATTCTCTCCCGCAGCAGTCGCAGGAGATCGAGTGAGTGAGTGAGTGAGAGAGAGAGAGAGAGAGAGAGAGAGGGGGAGAGAGAACAGTGCCCGCTATAACGCCGCTCTCACTCTGGCGCCCCACACACAACCTCGAACGAGTCGGGCGAGTCCAACACCCGTGTATGTCGAGGGGAGTACGGTAGACCTCGGGGTCTTCTAGTACGTCGTGATCCGGAGAATGTGCTAGATCGCAAAACGGGATAATAAACCCGGACGGTCGTTGAAAATATTGTCACGAAATTGCGCGACTAACGTCGCCTCGATTGTCGATACCGTTTCAACGGGGATAAACAAGTAGGCAAAAAAACCAGATAAACGCGTTTGTTTTTCGTTAAATTGTTCGGGGAGAGCGAGAGGGGGGGAAGCGGAGGGGGTAGAGAGAGAGAGAGAGAGAGACAGAGAAAGAAAGTTTTATTTTTTTTTGCGAGAGACTTTTAATAAAAATCGTCTACGCACCGTCGGAGTGCTCTCACACCGGGAAATCTCCTCTTTTTTTTCGTTTACCACTGTCTACGATCCCAGCGATCGGTTTTTCTCTTCGGTGTTTTTCGTACTGTACGACAAATGCCGGCCATGTTTGGTGTTTACGCGGCGAGGGGGAAACTTGGTTGCTGACGTCACAGCACACGCCGAACACCGCAGCAGGAACGGATAACATTAGAGCGTGTGTGTGTGTGTGTGTGTGTGCGCGTGCGTTCGTGCATGTTGTGCATGTTTGTGCATGTGCTGTTGAAGTTGAGAAAATCGCCACCAGAGGTACCAGTTGGAGGGCGAGTCTCTCTCTCCCTGCTGCCGGGAGAGGAGAAATGTAATACGGATTATTATATAGTGGCAGCACCAGCCGGGATCCGCCAAGAGAAATCTACGAGGTTTTACGCACATACGATAAACACATATTGCGAAACTTTTTTTTCAATTAGATTACAATAACATTCTACGGAACAACAACAATTATCGTTTTTCGTGCAAAATTCATTCGATTATATACGCGTGCGCGTCTTTCTGTGCGTGAAATATTCATATACACACACTCGTATATCGAGACTGTGGGAGAAAGGCAGAGAGAGAGAGAGAGAGAGAGAGAGGCTGAACGACAATCACGCATGAGTGCGCGCTGTATTTAATTATCTCCCGATGGGACATGCGTGTCCAGCGAATTTTGTACTCGCCGGTTCCGCTACTGGCCATCTGGAAAACGTTGCTTTCAAACCAAAATAGTTGAACATCGTTATATTTCCTCGATTTTTCTTTCAATCTCCGCTACTCCGGTAATTTTACGTTTTTTTTTTGTTTTTCTCGACTCTACTTTCGGTAATCCCCGCTCCAAGTTGTGTTGGCGCCCTCAATAGACGATAGGGGGGGGGGGGTTGGAGGGCACCGTTCTGACCAATTGTTCTTGACGAAACAAAAACAACCGGAGAGAAAAAGTTAAAAGCGTAAAAAAATCATAAATTTTGTGTGAAAGGAAAGAAAATATTAACTAAAGTTGCTGCTTCGCGTTATTGTAATGAGAATCGATGAGCCTCAATGACGAGGCGGGAAAATTTAAAAAATTCATAGTAGACCGCTTTGTTTTTGCCTCGGGTATACTTAATTGATCAGAACTTTTTCGGGGTTTGTGAACAATGTTTGTTCAATTGTTTCGAGGGAGAATCAATCAATGGATGGACGAAAAAATGAATCACCGTATTTATTAGTCGCATTAAAAAAAAAAAAACTTGTGATGTACTAATAAAAGGATGATTCTTATATTTGTGCACACTAATCGTTATTTACCTTGAAAAAATCGTCTCTCACATCAATTTACAACACAACTGAATCGAGTTTTTCTAAATTTTGCATGCTACAAAAACTAGCGTTTAATGCATTTCAATAATTCTCTTAATAGAAATATTCCTACATTTGTCCATTTATTCGTTAATTTACCCTTCTAATGTTTGAAAATCATGATGTAGAAGAGTCGGTACATTTAATACAAGTTAAAAACACAGAAAATTTGTTTGTATATCAGATATTTGACGTCGCTAAAATGTATCGACGCTTCGCTACTCATTTGTACACTTCTGGTCGGATAATGATTATCGTTTATATAAATGTAATTCGAAAGATTTACATTATTGTTTTGTTTGTTTGGTTTTCAGGTTTACGCGATGTTCTGACGAGCCACAACTTTTATGATCCACCTGTTGGATACGGAACAACGCGAGCGGTGGTGGGTGGGATGTAAGCGAAATTTTTCACCAACGCCCAACATCGATACATTGAACGCGACCGCAATCGAGATATCTGAACTATGGATCTAGGCGACAGGGTCTATGCCGCTGAGCGGATTACCAAGAAACGTGAAAAACGAGTAAGTTTGTGAGAATTTTATCGTCGCAGGATAACCATTCGTCTTATCTATCTTTGGCATTGCAGTTTTTTTTTTTACTTTTCATTGAGTCTTTTATTTCATTGAATTTTTACTTTTTTTTTTTTCAGGGAAAGATCGAGTATTTTGTCAAATGGAAGGGTTGGAGCAAAAAGTAAGTTTTACCATTGAATAAGAATAAATGTTGAATTGCCAGACGACAAAGGTTCATTGATAGTTCGTTGATAATTCTATATAGATTAAAAATCAATTTTAACTCTCAAAATTGGAGCAGGACACGGAATTCAATAAAGAAAAAAACCAACTGTTGATAATATTTACAATATTTAAAAAAAAAAACTCGTTAAATATTTGACATTCTTCGATAGTCGTTAGAATTTATGTATTAACTGCATGCACATTGATAATTATCAATAAATAGTCAAGTTTTATCATTCATCTGTTTGTAGCGAACACGAATTGACAATTAAAAATTATTTCTATGCTGTCAAAAATATTTTTCACGTTATTTAATATTCAATGACATGAGCAAGTTTTCAATCTTAGTCAAAATTTCAAATACTTTTATTCTTAGATACGAATGATAATCTTGGATCGTAATGATGAACATATTTGTCATGTATTTGAAACTTGCAAAGCAAACTAAATTCAGATACAGTAAACACGTGTGATACTTGAACGAAAAATACCTAAAAATGGGATTAGGTTTTACTTTTTAACTCAATGTTCTATATCCTTTTTGTTATTGACCTATGAATAAAATATTTTTGTACATTTAAAATTTATAGATTTAGTTTTAAACGTAAAAAACTATAAATTATTCATAATTATATTAAATATTTGTTGCACACAATTTTAGGTGTATTATTTCTGAAATAAATAACCATTTTCATGACTCATTTCAAGAAGGATTTTTGTAATTCCTTCATTTTGCATGACCGGTAATGGGTAATAGGTGACTGATCGATTATCCATTTTTAAGGTAATTACTACAGGTCCAAGCTATGAAATCCGACTCTTATTTATTTTTTTTTTAATTGACAATGGCAAACCATTATTTCGATAATGCATAATGGAAATATAAGTTTTTTGAGCATCATTGTGATAATAGGCAATATAAAAACCTCAATCATCTTGACGGATAACGAATTATTGATTTTTCGAATTTATGTCTAGAGTAACGCCTACGAGTTAGTAAGCACCTATTGATTTATCGACTAACCATAATGTGAGAAATTCACTATTCAAGCACTGAAAAGTTGCAAATTTAAACAAGTATTTTTAGTTTTTGAAATAAGGATAAGGCAGTACGAAATTTTCATAACAATGTACACACGTTGAAGTTGAAGCTCAGAAAAATCACAGTGAGGTTCAAATGACTGAGATTAAAATTCGATGACTGGATATTGTAGTTTCTTATTATGTTCAATAAGTCTTTTTAAGAATCTAAAGGCATCAGCTGAATATCCTTTAAGCACTGCATCGATTTATGTTCGAATTAATCTTAATGAGAATTTGCAGCAAAAATGTAATCGTTCAAAATTATAATGATTGGTTCATTTTGAAGTTATCGTTATTTATGTTAATTTTGTTAATAAGTATTGACCATAGAGAATCACAGTTTCAATGCACTTTGATAAGGTCCAAGTACGAAAGATCCGTAATTTTTAATTGCCAATAGTCGAGTGATATTTCATGATTACGTATAATCGTAGCTTGATTGTCAAAGTTTTCATTCGATACATTTGATCAAAAAATGGAAAAAAAAAAAAAAAGACATTGAATTTAGCTGTCGCTGTATCTAACGTCTTATCGCATGATTTATTAACAAATAAAAGTTGGAAAATCTCAACGTGTGTTTTGCCCAGGGATTATCGTCGAATAAAAGTAAACAAAACGTTGAATGATAAATTTTTCTGTGTTTTACTAAAGATACAATACATGGGAGCCGGAGGAAAATATATTGGACGTAAGGCTGATCGAGCTGTACGAGGAGAGTCAAAAGGGAAGCGATGTGGTGACGAGGAGACCTCGAAGACGAGACACCAGATATAACGTAAGATTTCAATTTATCTTCGACATTTTACGAAAATATCAATAATTTATTTACGATTAAATTCCATTATTTTTATCCAGGAACAGGTTTTAGCAAATTTGGTTGTCGAGGAAGAACCGGGCGGTGACGAGAGAGTCGGCGAGGATAGTCAGGACGAATCAACGACCGGTAGCACAGTAGCAACGCCTCGTTTGAATCCCGTCGTCCCGGACGAAGACACAGTCGCAAGCTCGTTGGACGGCCACGAGTCGCCGACACCGCCCGAACTTTCAGCCTCGGCGTTTAGCATAGACTCGGAAAGTTCGATAAGCAGTGTCGACATACCACTGTTGCCGAGACGCGAACCAGCCGGTACAAAGAGAAAAGCCGAGGTGCTCAGTAAAGAATCTGGCAAAATTGGCGTCACGATCACTACCAGCAGTCCTAGCAGCGCTAGCGGTAGTCCACCACCCAATAAAATACCACGATTGTTACCCATCAAGGGAACCAATTCGGCAGCTGTCTCGCCGCCTTACTCCAACGTAAGTTTTTCATTGACATGAAACAGCGAGAAAATCATCTCTTAATTAAAATTTAAGATTTTAATTAAGTTGCATTTTCCTATAACCCTTGAATTCATTTTTCAAATAATTATTCTATGAAAATAATTGAATTTTGTTTAAATCGCGTATGCTTTTAATTCATCTTAATTCATCTCAGATATATTTATCGAAATTAAGATGAAAAAATTCGATTTGATTGGAAGTTGAATTTGCCTATATCCCTTGAATACATATTTAAATCGATGGCATTGTGTTTCGAGCTATTTTATGGAATATGATTTTTCATCTATGGCTCTGATGGAATGTTTTATCTTAACTTTATTTTTTTTTTAACAAACAATCTATGACAAAGCTGGATAAAAAAGATTATATTAAAAATAATTTTTAACACATTGTGTATCGTTTTTGTTATGCTACGCATTTAAGGATCGAGAACATTCTTTAAAGATTTTATTTTAAAAAACTTTAACATTGATACAAATATTTTTTCGTAGCAGTATCGAATGCGACGGTTCAATATAATCAATATAATTTTTGAATTTCATTTATGTAACGCTAAATAGACGTCCAAGAAATGTTCTATCATTTGATTTATTTACTTCAATCAACACCAACTTGAATAAGTTTTTTTTTTTTTACAAAAAGTAAGATTGTCAAGTTTTCATCATTAGATTTTTTTTAGAAAAATTGAATTCTATATTTTTGCTGCAAGGCAATATAATTTCGTTTTAAAAAAATGCACATTTTATATTGAGTATTGAGATGAAAAATTTCGATTTAATTCCAGTACGCGTGTACTGGAACGGATTTTGAAATTACTTGAGATGAATGGTAAACCATCGAAAAATTTATAGAAATGCGAGAACTTTAACTGTAATTTTGCATGCGAAGGTTATGGCAAAAATCAATGCTGGGTGACGTAGAAGTAAGTTCCTGCACAAGAACATATTACGAAACCCATGCAAACTTTAGTGAATAAATCGACGATACACCCTGTCTGAAAGTCTCGTGCAAAGTCATACAGGCCTTATACATAAACGAGTATCGTTCAGAGAGTTTTCTTTTGATTAATAAAAAAATACATATATATATATAAGCTCATATTTCAGGCATTTATAAAATCAGAAACATATTTAAAAGACTTCTTCGGTGACGGTTACTGCATCCATAGAGACTTTCTTCAAATTTTGATAACGAGTTCTCGAATTATATGGAGAATAAAAATTCTTATCGATTAATTAATTTCTTCCTTGAATTTATTGTAAGGAGAGTCGTGAGTTCATATTCGAAGAGACTTTAAATGATGCGTTTTGTTTCAGAAGGTAAATGGCAGGAGGCCATCTTCCTCGTCGAGCGTAAAGTCGACACCGGAGGAACCATCGCCGGTAGTCCCGACGACACCGGCACTGGTTCAGCCAGACAAGAAGAGACCCGAGGCCGACGTACCACGTGGTCCCGTGCCGAGTCTACCCCGTGTACCGCCGGTCGTTTCCACGGCCCCGCTGTCACCTCTCGCAGCTCCTACATCCGGCACAGGATCGTCGATCGATCAACAACCGCACGAGCAACAAACGGCGAAAAAACGACCGCTCGAGCATAGCAAAACAAATAAAACGTCGAACGGTACGTTGTTACTCCACGTTACGACGAACGATCCGAGCAATGGTCCCAAATCACCGAGTCCGAGCGATTCGTACACGAATAACAACAGGTTACCCTCGATCGCGAACGGCCATCACAACTCGCTGTTGGGTGACAATAATGACGTTAATATCGCCAAAAATACGAGTAATCTCACGAAACATCGTAGCACCAGTGGCAGTAGCACCCTCGGCAGTACAGGAAGTAACAACAACAATAATAACAACAACAACAACAACAATAACAACAACAACAACAACACGAACAACAACAACAACAACAACAAAGGTGATAACGACGAGAACGACATGGACAAAGATGATAATGACGATGATGCGATTATTATGATGAAAAAGAATAATAACAAAAATGATATCACGAGATCAGACTTGTACGTACCTCTCAGTAGTCCCGGTACGGATTATTGGCTTGCACGAAATCCCGTCGCTGATCAGGTATTCATCACGGACGTTACAGTTAATCTGAAAACAGTTACCATCAGGGAGTGCAAGACTGAAAAAGGATTTTTTCGTGAAAGAGATCCTAAGAGTGACATATATTAAGATTAAGGAGAGAACAAACGACGAAATGAATACACACAGCAAAGAAAAGAAACAAAAAAATCAGAGAGACAGACTCGACAGAAAACGTCGCCGCGTTACTAAACATTAATTTGTACCTTATTCTGTTTCTTTCTTGTTTTTCTCTTGTAAATACTGATTATAAATTATTGGTTTTTTTTTTTTTTTTTTTAAGCTTTCTGCTTTTTGAATATGTTTTCCTTTTGTTTTTGTAATCGAGAGGCTAATTTTTCCAACTGTCGTATTAGTGAAAATGAGACGAAACATCGAATCATTACAGATATCAGTCTGGTTTGGTATTCTTAATTCTTGGACGTACCTCCCCTTAATGTCTACATATGATTATGTAGTTTGAATTTTTTTCTACATATATTTGTTAAAAATCTCGTAGATGACACTAGCTAATTCGATGGTCATATTTTTTGTTGTTTGTATAATAATCGATGGTTATGAAAATCTGCAACTTTTGAATTTACGAAAATCGTCAACTGAAATCTCGATCTAAATCTTGGTTTGATATATTCAAATCCGCAATTGTTATATTTTTTTGTAAAAAAATGTATGCACTCTTCCGATCATGGTGAATATTAAGTTTTCCTTTTCCAAAAATTTGGTCAATTTTTCATGAACGAAATTTCATGAAAAATTTATTGAAATATTTGTAAACAAAAGTTATACAATTTTTTTTTTTTTTTTTCAAATACCAATTGAAGTTTTGTCAAAAAGTAAAGTAATTTATAATACTGATGCTTTTTCTATATCGTTGTAATTACGAATGAACCTTCCTTTATAAGATTTGTGTAAAGTTGGATTTTTTTGCAGAAATTTTACTAAAATCCGTACTACTTATTTTTTTCAATGAAAGCAAAGAAATGAAATGAAATGTTGAAAATAGATAACTGGCATCAGTTGAAAATGTATAGTTAAATACACGACTTGAAAATACACGAATTTGTACATAAGATGGGCACATTGAGATAATATTCTTGTGGAATGAAACATTTGGCCATTCAATAATCATATTCAACGCTCGAGGATTTATTATAATAACGAGAAAAAAGAAAATAAATCAAAAATCAATTTGAAATAAAAGAAGACAAATGAAGACATTGAGGGGATGGCAAAAATAAAAATAGCGAATAAGTCAAGCACGATATTTTTGTCGTGTCGATTAGCAAGTTCTTTTGTGAAATGCACTAAATTTGAGTTACGATTATATAAAATATATGTTAAAAGTATATACTTCTTTGAGATCACACAACAAACTTAGCTGGAAGTCATCTTTAAAAAAAGGTTTATAATTATTATTCTGTTCTTCAATATCCTTATAATATACGCTATTAAAAATAGTATTATATTATGTGGAATGTTATACGTGAAAAAATGTATGTACATCGTCGCCAGATTATCACGGGATTGCGAACCTCTTATCATCGGAATACATCGTTTGGATTATTTCGTTTAAAAATGTTTACATTTTCAAACTTTATAGTAGTTGAAAATCAAACAAAATGAATTTTTATTTTCTTGGAGTTTTATCCAAGGAAATATCATGAAAATTAAAAAAGTTTGAAATTAATTTTTTCATTATAAAAAACAGATTTTTGTTCGTACAGTTATTAACAGCAAGACTCGAAAATACCTATAATTGAAAAAAAAAATCATGGAAATTATCAAACGATGAATTAAATTAAAAAGGAAGAAAAAAATGTAATTTCCTATCCCTGTGTAATTAAAAAAAAAAAAATATCTCTTATCGGAAATACGACCTTCCTAGCGTTGCACCACCACCCTTCCACATACATAGCTGCATATTTTTTTATACATATATTTTTTTATTCGTAATCTCTTACTCTCCCGACGAAATGTTCTCTCTGCATTTCTACAAGAAAGAAGAAGAAAAAAAGAAAGAAAGAAAGAAAAAAAAACGTTAATCAAACGTAAATACTCTCGCCAGAAGAGACTATAGTTATTTTTTTTTTATTTTTTCTTTTCTTTTAATTTTCGTGAAATTCACAAAGTTGTGCACTATTTGTGTGTGTGTGTGAGTGTGCGTGCGTGCGTGCGTGCGTGCGTGGGTGCGTGTGTGTGGATCGAGCGCGTAAAAAGAAACTGTTCATCAGTGCAGAACCAGTAAATCCGTGATATAGAGTTTAATAACTATAGTACATAGTGATATCCTTTTCCCATCCCCTTTCCTGCTTATTTATTGTAAAAAAAAAAATGAATGATTTTCTAGATTTTCATATAAGCTAACGTTTAAGAAGCTACTAGATGGAAAAAGTATGTTGCAAACATCAAAAAAGAAGAAAAAAATAATAATTGAGAACATGGCACGTGTATCACTGCTACCTATAAAGAGGAGCGACTAAATACACACATACACACACGTACAAAAAAATATGTACTGAGATTTTTGTTTTGTTTTGGAAGGGCATTCCTTACACCTATGACATAAATGTATAATTTGTACCTTATGGTGAAAAAGTCCATTGTAAAAAGTGTAAATATAGATGAATTGCAAATTTAGAAGCACTTAGAGCATTTTATTTCAATAATTATTATTAATCTCGCAATTGTATCTGCGCGCGCGCGTGTGTGTATGTGTGTGCGTGCGTGTACGAATGTATGTGCGTGTGTGTGTGCGTTCTACAAGGGCACATAGCAGGGATTTGATATAAAAATAAAAATAAAAAAGTATGTGGATTACGTTGCAAAATCCAAAGTTGTACAAATGAGAAAAAAAGAAAACATACAAACTGGGCCACAATTTTTTTTTTTTTTCTTTCATTTTCATTTTCAATATCTCGAATTTGCTTATTTTTAGATAAGAACGAAAATATACATTTGTAAATGTTAATGTAAAAGTTGAAATTATTTGGTTTATTTCTTTCCCTTATAATTTATGTGCTTGTATAAACAAAATGTGCGAGAGAGATAACTTTCGATCGATGTTTATGCACCGTTATCGAATATAGTGGCGAAAAAGATTCTGTGGGGCTGGCTGATCCACCTCTCTTATTATTCTCTTACTATTACAAACTATATATGCATATATACATATATTATTATTATTGCTATTAT
>JABMBV010000553.1:0-20497 GCA_018906735.1 Mesochorus sp. PSUC_FEM 10030011 | reverse complement strand
ATTTATATTTATATTATATTTCAAGTGGTCTCGACAGCGTATCGTCGAAGCAGTGCCTAAGTTTATTGCACATACTAGCGAGAGAAGGACGAACGGTAATATTGACTATTCATCAACCGAGCGCGAGTCTATTGAATATGATCGATCATCTTTACGTAATAGTCGATGGTACCTGTATCTATACAGGTGGGACAAAGGCCCTTGTGCCTTTTCTCGGCAGACACGGCTTGCATTGTCCGACTCATTACAATCCAGCTGATTATTGCAAGTATTTCAACTTTTTTTTACATAATAAATTAATTAATTTAAAAAAATATATATTTTGACTCTCGTTCATTTTGTCACTTTTCTGTTTACGCAGTGATGGAAGTTTGTAACGGAGACTATGGCGACTTTGTCGACAAGTTAGAAAACTCGATAGACAATGGAAAGTGCAACGACTGGCGCTCATCGTCCTCGGTTGATTGGCACGAGATCGAAGAAATCATAGCCTCGGGTTTGAACATGAGTTATCGTTATCCACCAAAATTACAACAGACCTCGCCGATAACTCCACTCTACTTCGAACGCCAAAATAAAAAACGGGACCCGACCTATTACGCCACGGGATTTTGGAGACAGTTCTACACGCTGCTCAAAAGAAATGCCATTAGACTGTCGAGAGATAAGGTATCGCGCGTATCAAAACTCCTATCAATGTTGATCCTCGTTCCGAACAAACAATGTCTTGCAACGATGCGAGACTTGAATTCATTTTTTTATTTTATTTTATTTATCATCTTTTTTTAGTACTTTTTGATTTCATTCTCTTTTTCTTTTATTTCGATACGGTTTCATTTCATATTTTTTTATTGTATTCTTTGTTACGATTTTGATTCTATACTTTTTTAAATTTTATTTTATTATTATTTTGATTCCATACTTTTTTAAATTATATTTCATCACGATTTTGATGGCATAATTTTCTTTGATTATCTTCAGATTCTGACGTTCATGCGACTGGCGATACATTTGATGATAGCGTTGATCGTCGGTATGTTGTATTTTAAAATCGGTCAGGACGCATCTCACGTTCTGGATAATTTCAATCTGTTGTTTTTCAACGTCATGTTCCTCATGTTCAGTGCGTTCAGCGCAACATTGATCACATGTGAGTGATTACATCGTATTTATTAATTGACATAGAAACTTGACTATTTTTTTCTTTTTTTCTTTTTTTATTCCAGTTCCATCGGAATTACCGATCGTAACGAGAGAACACTTCAACAGGTGGTACAGGCTTCGATCTTTTTATCTGGCCAACAAACTTGCCGATTTTCCGATACAGATTGTCGCCGCCACGATGTACACCCTCATTGTATTTTACATGACCGGGCAACTTCCCGAGATCAAAAGACTCGCTCTTTTTATACTCATTTACGTGATAATCAGCCTCGTTGCACAGATGATTGGTATTATATGCGGAACTGCCATGAAAGTTCAGGTGAGAAAAATAATCATTATTATTCCGTACTTTTCCAATCCTATTATAATAAATATATATATTTGCTTTTTATATTTCAATAGTAAATAAAATCAAGAGATTTAACATTAATTTTGTCTCGAATAATCTTAATATCGAGACACTGCTGCGTCTCGTGATTTATCGTTCATTAATATTCATTCATTAACGATATTATCAAAAAATCCGTTTCTTTGAATTTTTATACCGAACTTTTAAATCGTCTTGAAAACTTTAATAAATAAATTCAAAAAGAAATTCATCCCTCAGTTTTAAATTCTCTAAATACTGTAAGTCTTTTGAAATATTTATCTTTTTTTTCTTACTCTCTGCCTTTGTACCTCTTATTATATACTTGCAAATCAAAGAAGATTCACTTCTATCACGTGTATAAAATTGCAGGCTCTTTCTTTTTTTTTAAAAAACCATATTATTCTCTTGTCGAAAAAAAAAAACAAATTTTCTCCGAAACACCTTCTCAGCTGAAAATTCCCCTAAGGACGCCAGAGAAAAAAAAAACAAATATCGCGAAAAGCCATCTCCTTTCATTTATAATATATAACCGTAGATAAAAATAAACTTTTGACTTTCTGAAATCCCACCCAATCCGTGAGTCCATATATGCGGGGATGCAGCAAGCAAATACATTCAACGTAATATCCTATGCACTGGCATTCGCGTTGTAAATACGATACGAGAGGTAGAGTGTATTCTCGCGGGGTCTCTCGGGTCGAGCCATCGGTAAATAATTGATTCGCGCAATGGCCGCGTCCTTACGGATATAAATCCGTATGGTTGGCGGATCCATTCGTCGTGACAGGGCGAGTAGCTGGACGTTATATGGCCGACATGTTGTTACGACGGGATTTTCCTCGAGCATTAATCAACTAATTGCGCTCGATTCGATCGACCTAAACATATAATTATTTACCCGCGGAATCATGCTTTGGCTAATTTTACACATTTGATTAAACGCCAGCGTATCATAACTACTGAATACACGTTGATCATATCATTCTACGAATTCTGCGCTGTATTCCCGCGGAATATGGACAAAGTGCAGAGAGAGAGGTAGAAGGGGGGGGGGAGGCATTGCGAGAGAGATCAGCGTGCACGATACGTGAGCGCGGTGTACATATGACGTTGAAGAGGGTCAGTAGCGACCGTAACTTCTCGACAGTCACATACAAGAGAGAGAGAGAGAGAGAGAGAGAGAGAGAGAGAGAGACAAAATTCAAGCAAAAGCTTGAGACCAAAGTGGTGTTCTCGCGTGGTCGAAGGTAAGCCCGGATCATATTCTTAACGAGAGTGCTTTACGAGTTGCAAGGTCCTTTATCTACGGCGGCGTTGCGTTGCGTTGGCGTTATCCGAGCCAAAACGCAAAGGTGAGCCCGGCCCGTGTACACCATGTATTATGTACACGCAAATACTCACAAAGTCTGCATGTGGTATACGTACGATGCCAGTGAGAATGATAGGTGGTCCGCGAAGGGGTAAGAGAGAAAGAAAGAGAGAGAGAGAGAGGGGAAAGGGTATAAAAGATCGCGTCGCGTCTGGTCGAGGATCGAGGAGAGCGAGGAAACGTAAGAAGGGAGAAAAGATCTTGATGTATTTCGCACTTAGCTACGCCACACGCCATGCCATTCTTATTCCGGCACATATATAGCACATATATTTATACACTGAAATACCTATATACATATATACACACATTTATGTGTGTACACCGACACTCGTGTGTGTGTGTGTGTGTGTATATATATAGTCTACCACGTGCGAGAGATGCTTTTCAAGCCCCTACAGGCTTTTGCTCGTGCTTTCTGTGGCTGGAGGAATATCGTCGTAGAGTTCGTAGCCTCGTTCTTTATGTCCCTTGTACGCCACATCCATGTACGGATCCCGTTGAGCACAAATACATAATGTAGGTACTTATATATATATATAAGCATATATATAGTCAGGATCGAACCATAGTCACCTTTATTCGTTGTTGAAAATACAATTTTGTTGAAACAACGAAGTTTCGCTTGATTGATACGTGCATCGATTACGCTAATTAAATATTTATCAATATATATGTTTTAATTAAATATATTTCTTTCAATCGCGCGCTTCCTATACAATTCCAATTATAATTATTATCCTTGCAATCATTATAATTTTCTGAATAGGCTTTATATCGCGTGACAGCTCGTTGTTCTCCCGACCCGGCGTTCAGCCTCTCGTCTCTCTCTCTCTCTCTGTCGTTTCCTGTTCGCCATTTGTGCATCATGAAATAGCTCGGAGAGTATATACGGGCGAATGAGAAGTGAATTTCTCTCTGCGTGAACGCGCAGAGGGTGCGAGATAAACTTGTGTCGATCGCCTCTAGCTCTGCCATAATTGGTATCGCGGAGGGTCGTTATGTGTCGAAACGAGTGGGAGACGACAAAACTTAATATATCGATTCCATTGCACGCTCTTGGACCAAGCTCTCTCTCTCTCTGTCTTTTTCTGCGCGATCGGTATTTACTCGATCGAAGGGAGAGAGAAATGTTGTTTATTATTTTTGCCTCCTCCAATATTTCTTTCGGGAGCGAATTCATTTAATGAACACGTTAAGGCACTTTGGAAATGATCGATCTTCATTATTAAATGGCATTGAAGACATTCTACTCTACTATATATATCTGATAATTAAGAGAATTTTCACTTCAAGTCCGATATGAAAGTGACTTTGAACTCATTCTGTTCGCTCAAATATGAAATATAATTTTTTATTTCTTTCACTTTTTCTCAAGTGTGTTATCCGTACATACTATGAAAGATCTCGGGGGTTTGTAGGCTATAAATTTACAAGTTTTGTGAACCCACCTCGCGTATATAAAAAGCGAGAGTTTGCCTCACGCGCGAGATCTTTTCTCGCGCACGTGCAAACGACGGATAAGATCCCTTTTTCGTTCTTCAGAACTTCGGTGTATATACGCGCGGGTGCTAATTTGCATTTTAGCTCGCGAGATCGGCTGTTCTCTCCCTTCGCGAATAGAAAGACCCGCGTGCGTATCTTTCCGCATGCGCCTATGGCTCTATGTTAAGATCGTCGATCTTTTTCTCCTTGTATTACTCTGGCCAGCCACACACAAAGAGTATATAAGCGAATGCGGGCATTGAATCTATACAGACTTCGTCGATGAATCTATATACGCGTAAACGTTGTCTTGACTCTTGTTCGTGTATTATCTACCGAGAATGAATAGTTATTCGTAAAAGTACACATATGCATGTACTGCTCGCATCCCATATATATAAACACCGATATATAGCTGGGCTCGTGTGCAAGCGTGTGCCTACGGTGAGTGTTGAAGTTAATCGGGGGATACGTGCGAGCATCGGGACAAAAAGGACCAAATGCACTCGCGAGCCTTCGCGCTCTTTTTCTTTTTCTCTGTCTCTCTTTCTCGCCAGGACATCGCTCACGAGAGCATCGCATGGTACACCAGAAGCGCAGAGCCGACTCTCCAGCGTTTCTTATTTTTTTTCCTTCATTCGGAGCTCGAAAGACCGGAGTAGCACACACATACACACACATACGATGCGAGAACTCGCGAGAAAGAGGTTTTCAGGGGGGTACCTATACACTCGCCTCGTTCCCGCGTACTCTTGTTGTACCTTCGTTATCCACTCTCCATTTATCCTTCACAAGACTTCCCCTTCGATTATATATATGTATACAAACGATATATATATATACGAGTTTACGCTTTCTTTGCTTTAGCCCCGCCTGTCTCCTCTCTCGACTCCCTCGAGGATATCGTTTCTTCGTCCTCGCCGCGCTCTCGTCGTCGTCGCCACTGCAACTCTCCTTGTAACTGGAGATCCGCGGGCGCCATTATCCTCGCGAAAAAACATTGCCGGAATATCGTATAATGCGCTCGTATCCCAATTATATGCAAATAGATTTTTTTTTTTTTTTAATTAAATAATTTATCTTTCTCAGTTCTTCTATACAAGCATGCACTCTCAACCCATTTTTTGATAATCGTTAGGGAAGTTTTACAGTAACTTTGATAGCGAAATTGAATCCAATGTAACCATCCAAGTTCTCGATAAGGTTTTTTCAAAAGCTTAACAAATTTCTGGGGAAAAAAGGTAAAAAAGGCATGTAATTAGGTTTCAAATGATCTCTTTGAGTTGAAATTTTACCGCTATTAATATCCGAAGGCATTCGATCCGATAAATCGCAGTTTTTTTATCGTGTATTCAGGTGAAGCAAGTAATGGGAAGATTCTATAGATAATATACAGTTGAACGACGTGTACGTTGTGACGTTGAAGAATCCGAGACAACCGGAGAGTTTATACCTCCTAATACCGGGATAACAGAGAAAAGGACCCAAGAGGGGTTGGTTTACGAGGCAATAAAACGACGTTGAAAGAGAAAGAGAGAGAGAGAGAGAGAGAGAGAGAGAGAGATACAAACTGAAGAGAAAAGCTAGAGTTCGTAGAGTGTTAGAAGAGCCATAGAAACTCAAGAAGTGTGAGGGAACATACATGCCTTATGCGGTCTCGCTCACGCCCGATATGTTCTTCACTGTACACACACGCACATCTATATATCTATAATGCTCGAGTGTTTTATACTGGTGCAAACTCGCCACGACTGCCACTTCGTATAATGGATTCACACGGCTATAAAATTAGAGGCTCGGACAAATTTACGGCCCGTTATGCGTCTCCGTAAAGCGTAAGGAGTAAGCGAGCGGGGGATATATATACACGAATATAAGAGTTTGAGACGTGTGAGAGCTCACGCCATACAGCCACAAAAGAGATTTGATGGTCAGGGCGCGTGCCATCGTGAGAAAATCATTTCTCGAGAAATAATCTTTCCGGTTAAACGCTCTTTACGTATCGATTGTGGCTTCTTTACAATTAGGATCAATATTAACAAAAAAAAAATACTCATGAAAATTTGACGTTGAATATAATTTCTTGTTTCTTCGTTTTTTTATTCTCATTGTTTCGAATTAAATTAAAATGTGAATTGAATTGCGAAAAAGTCGTAGCACGTAAAGTTTATTGACATAAAATCATTTCTGAAAGCAATGTCGTGTAAAAAAGAAGAAAAACATTTTAACTACATTGCGCCTATCGTATTCAAATAATTCATTTCCCGTCTCGCCAATATATATACCCCCGTAAAATCTCTTCTCCCTTGTAATATATATATTTTCTCCATTATCTTATAGCGAGGTAATATAAATAAATAACGTTGTGACTCCTTCGAATGAAATGAGAGAGCATCTTCTCGTTCGCTATTATGCAAGCACCATAGTAATGATAATAATAAGACGTCATCCAAAGGGATTAGAATAGACTCGTTTTGGCGGCCTTATTAAGACTTAAATTGGAAGCTCGCTCGGGCGCGAGATAGTGGGGCTCTCTTTCTCTCTCTCTCTCTCTCGCGAAAGCGAAGATATATAGAGGCGTTAGAGCTAGAAAAGACGGAAAAGGAAGGGGAGGGGGCGAGATTCAGCACACACAGGGATGATGATGGTGGTGCATCGGATGGGGGAGGGGGAACAGCACAAGGCATTATGGCCGCCACCAGCGCCGGAGGACGACGACGACGACGACGACGACGACGACGATCCTCCAGTTTGGAGGGTCGAGGCTCCGCCAAGCCCGCAGCTTCTCTCTCACATCCTATGCCAGATAATGGTGGGACGGGGTCGAGGACATTCATCTTCCCCCACTTCTTCTTCTTACCGTATTCTCTCTTTTGCCGCGAGCGTCCCCGTAACATCCTCCTTCCTCCTCTCCCCACATTCCCCCCTGCTGTTCCCCCGTCCCGGCTGCCTCTCCGTTCCTCCAACTTCTCCACGCGCTTATACACATCTCTCCGAGCAAAGGGGAAGACCCTTCGTCTTCGGCTATCTCTCTCTTTCTCTTTCTCGCAATACACACATATATATATATACTATATATCCCTTTCTTGCGCTTGCACCACTGCTACAGAGTTGACTTTACACTTCTCTCGGGGCCTTGAGAGATATCGTCGTCGGCAGATATATGCCTTAAGAGTGTCATCTGTTTAACCCCTTCTCTCTCGCACAAGTATTCTCGAATATATGTATATTTAACAAATTTTCTCAACTCCCAATCCCATCAATATTCGAAAGAATTTATTTAGAAAATATAAAATCAAACAATTCATTTAAAAAAAATATACATTCGTTAAAAAAAACAGTATTATGATTATTCATATTTCTAATGCACAGATATATGATTTCTTCTCTCAACTTTTCTTGTAATATTCTTTGTATTATATTATCAGAAACTAAACTTGGGGAATTTTTGAATTTTAATCATTTTAAAATGTGGTTGATAATTTTTTTGCACAATTACTTTATTTATTAACTAAAATATTTATTTGCTCATTTAAATGGTATTGATTATATGGCGACTCGGTATATATAGATCTTCAAGAAAGTACCATTATTCTTCCACGTTATTCTCTCCCCATTTTCCCTCGTCGTTATTATTCCAAGCGCGACAATCTCTCTCGTTTTTGACGAGAGACACGACGAACTTCATCCCACGTGTCACTTATCTAGGTCACGTGTGTGTGTGTGTATGTTTGCGTTGTTCTCTGTGTGCCTCCCATAGATCTGGATTATCTGACATCATCTGTATATTTACGAGCATTACCATCCCCCTCCGGGCCCCTCTCTGTTTCTACTCCCTCCTGGACTCTCCTCTCTTTTTCTACCCTTCTGCGACTCCATATGCATATATGGGAGTTTCGCCCAATCCTCTCGGCGTCTGCTCGCACTCGCGGTAGCTTCATTATTCTTGCGTACCTCGTACCTTGATGAACCGGAGTTGGAGAGAGATCATTCGCGTAGGACGTATGGCTTTTACGTGCCTGTATTTATATATAAAAAAAAAACGTATATATAATCAGCTGCCAAAAACAAGGGCGTAACTCACAAAACTTTGTATTTTAAATCTTGAATTTTACGCCATTTTGGTGGTCACTTTATATAGATACCTCGTTCGTGCCCTTATATGATTTACCCACGTACGTCGAGCGATATATGACGCGCGATGAAGAGAGAAAACACGGGAGAGGAAATACACGCAAAAGAAAAAAAAACTACTTGGCGCAACCTCGTTACGAACTGCCGAAAAAAAAACTTCTACAAGGTTTCTTGATGCACGACACGTATTAATATTCGCAGCACGTTTTTACTGCGCTTCTCTCGTATATATAATATATATACACGATATAAAGAGCTTGATTCCCCCGAGCTACTTCATGTGTCACACCCTCTGACGATGGCAAATTTGACAGAGTAGCAGCTGCATGCGCGCAGGTTAGTCCGAGGATTTTTATCATTTTTCAACACATCATTTATCGCGTCTTCGCACATTGGCTTAGACGTGATGATTTTTTACACACGCAATATATATTTCAATTTCTGATGAAAAATTTCACGATAAAATAAAATTCAACAAAAATACAATATCAATAATTACAAAGTGATTTTTCATTTTTTTTTCCTCTCTTTCTCTTTAATTCAAAGTTATGATCAACTTATAAAAATGTCCACTAAGAAATTGGTTTCTAGACTCTCATGCACAATCTATTGTAAACGTGTTTATGTGTGTCTGTGTGTATTGGCATCAAGAGTCGCAACGAGTCCAAGCTGAATTGAGTCCAGTTGCACGTCCTTCGCAACCGCGACAGTCAAGGTGGGAGGGTGGAGAGGGGGGGGGGAGGGAGAAGAGAATCTAGAGAGCTTAGTAGATTTTACGAACGTCCAACCGCCCCCGCAGAACCCAATCACGTTTGCGGATGAGTAACGCGTGCATTCGAAACCAATCTGCGTCGGGGCGAACTAAATTGGAATCAGCCGGCGGTGTTGTCTGTAGATATATGCACAATATATACCTTTTATATACATATATGTTTATGTATATATATACGTTCAGTTACATTTATTGTATACGAGCTTTATATACATATAGAGTAGATATAGGGGTGTTGAGCTCGGGCTATGCCCTGGGTATACATATCCGATATAATATTTTTCACGCTTCGACGAAACAACGAGAGTATCCTGCGTGTACACATATACATGTATTCGTTACACACGTTGCAATGATATATTCATATTTCCTCGAGCTATATGAATCTCGTATGCCGTGTGCTGTAATACCTCGAATAAAAACAACAAGAACAACAAAAAAAAACCATAAAAAAAAGACTTTGACGATAAATTTGCGTATTGCTTGACCACCAAGCTATAAAATATATAAAGCCTGATGGAACGCGTAGTCATCGCGAGGATGTAGACATTTTTAATTTCAACCGCTCCACGCACTCGTATATAAAACGAGCAATTGAAGAAAAAAAAAAAACTAAACAAAATAAAAAATGTATATTTTTTTGACTGATAGAATCATATGTTATTCCTCGAATAATTCAAACCCTGCACGCCTTCGAATAACAAGTTCTTTTAGATTAAAGCAAAAGTTGTATTATCAAGTACAATTACTTTCTTTTAACTACAAAATTTGTACTCGAACCGCAATTTTCTGGATTCAAAAACTGCATGTGTGCACGTATATTTTTTTTTTATTATTATTTTGATAAATCGAGAGCGGATTAAATCGATCCGCGCCCATTGCGTATATCGAGGTTTTTTGCGGTATATCGGCATTTAAGCCCAATAATTCGACGTTATAGGAGCGGCGCCACGATAAACTCACGCGTGAACATATCAGCGAAGATAAAAGGGGTGGGAGAAGGGGGAAAGAAAGGATGCGAGGGTAGTGGAAAAAACAAGGGTCCGCGCCGCGTTAGTTCCGCGAAAAAGATAAATCGTTCACCATCTTGATCGGTCTCTCGCGCGCACAGCCAAACATCATTCGGTGTGCGTTGGTCGAGTATAAAACTGGCTCA
The DNA here is from genome assembly GCA_018906735.1 of Mesochorus sp. PSUC_FEM 10030011. Classification (NCBI taxonomy): domain Eukaryota; kingdom Metazoa; phylum Arthropoda; class Insecta; order Hymenoptera; family Ichneumonidae; genus Mesochorus; species Mesochorus sp. PSUC_FEM 10030011. Next base: position 10,047 of record JABMBV010000553.1, on the reverse strand, counting down.
CCTGCCTCGCTTGATCATGGTCGTTGATTATTTCTCGCCGATTGGCCGACAGCAAAGTTGCGCTCCTCGCGCGCGGGAAGACGGAGGAGTCGATCGCGTCTCGTTTCACGGGTAAATTGCCTATTCATCGCGTAATAGCGAAGACGTGAGACGCGAACCTAAAGTGAATCACCGCGCGTATTGCGCGTTTTTTTTCTTCTTTAAAGCGCGTACACGCAACGAATATAACTATTGAAAAAATAAGAAAAAATATAATAAAATATTACTATAAAAGTTGCGATGTATATACGATCGATAATGTAACGAGATGTATCGTATTTTTCAATTCGTTTTCATCGATGTTCCTTACTATCCCGATCGATTTGCCAAAATTGCATCCAATTTATTCTCGTGCATGGAAAAAAAAATGAGATGGATGGGGTAGCAACAAAAGTAGAGGGCCTCAATACCAATCATGTTTGCCAACGTTACTTTGTGATACTTTATAAACGCAACTATCGAACATTATATATCGTATTCTAACGAAGTACGTAAATGGCGCTAAAACGAGAATATTCATAAATTTTTACGACTATTTTGGTTCCTTGAAAAAAGTCTACGCCCTCTCTCTCTCTCTCTTTCTCTCAAGAAACTGGTAGAAATAATTTAACCCCCTCTCTATTTATGCCGCACATATACTTTTTGGAATCTCCCGTGCCCTGCCACGGTTGTACGGAAAAGTTGCATTTTTTTTTGCTCTACCTATATTTATATAAATTCACATTTACCACACATTTTCTTCGGAAGCACACACACGGGGCATTCGAACGAGAGGAGTATAGGACGTTATCGCGCATATCATCAATCAGCGTTGGCCCGTTATTTTCCAGTTGGTTTTCCACCTGCAATGGCGCGCAGTTTAGTCAACATTCGGAAGCCATACCATTTTATCACGGCCATTCAAACCCCATTGGCCGTGCAACGGAGATACCGCACATATCTATATATACCAGCGCGAAAATACATATAGATACGTGCGGGTTTGGTTGGCGTCCTACGTATCTACCGGGTGAACGTGGAAAATACCTCGAACGTTTAAATTTTCATCGTGATATCTCTCGCGCGTTCCTCCATACTGTAGATATATATACACACTTTCGATCTGATTCTCATTCAGTTCCCTTTTATAATCGTGACCATACATACATATATATATATGTAGTTGCGGATGGAAGATCGATCGAGACTGACTTCCAACAGCATCAATTTCTCAAAGATTATATACAAAAACGACGATAATCCCTGGATCTCGTGTTTTCTTCCCCCCTCCCTCTCACAGCTTCGGCAGATGAGTGCATTGGATCAATGGCTACTGACAGGAAGCGAACTCACCATTACTCGCTCGCTTCGATGACATAAAGATACCGAACAACTATCCATTACTCCCTCTTCTGCAACGATACCTGCACTGGACACAGATAACCGCTCATTATCTCGCCAACTTGCAACAGATTATAATCTCTCTCTCTCTCTCTCTCTTCCTTCTCTTGTGCTATCTCACTCTCTCACTCTCTCTCTTCTGTACGTGAGCCCCTCTGTAATCGCTGTAATGTTAACCATCGATTATAGAAACGCTGAATCAGTGAGAATCCATCCCCCTCAACCGCGTGTGCATCATCTCTCGGCTCTCGTTCGAGCTCTTGTTAATGAAAAGCCGGCCACGAGATAGCAAGATTTAATTAAAAATCATATACGTGTTCTAATTTTATCAAGCCATTTGTCTGTAATAAAATTCACCACTCGATTAAAAGTAATGTCATTCATACGAGACTGGGGGTTATATTGATATATATACGCACACACATGTACATAAATATATATGTGTGTATATCACCATAGCAAACTAATGGGAAACAAAATTGTTCACCGATCATCTTTGGTCAACGACAATATAAATCTCTCACAAATCGATCCTTATGAAATTACGACTGGTATGTAAATCTTTATCGCATCACCAAGGCCACTGGTCTGACATTTTTGCTGCACACTCTTCGTGTCTCAGTAATAAATTTTACAGGCCAGCAATTAAAAAAAACTTAACGTAAACTGATTGACATCGAACACGCTTATCCCTTTTTTTCGAGCTTTGGACTTGTAACATCAAATTCATTCACCAAGAGTAAATAATTTTTTTAAAATTAATCTTCAATATTAGATCACTAAAAGAATGTATTCTTCGTATATTTTTTATAATTGATAGAATTTCATTGATGGCATTTGATTATCACCAATTAAAATTAAACACATCTATTGAACTGAAATAAAAAAAAAATGTATCATTTATCATCGACATAAAATTTATTCAGGGCACTCGAGTCGTGTTTATTTCATAAAACAAGAAAATACTTTTATTCCTCGTTAAAAATAAAAACGTAGAAGCTTATATACCACATATATATAACATTGAAATAAAATGATTGTTCGCTCGTTTGATTAGTAACAAAGTTATACAGGGGCTAAAGGATATTCCGCGAAGAAGCTGATCGTTACGTAAGAGGTCTTTTGTTTCCATTTCTTTATTTTTTTTATCTTTTTTTTTTCATTGCCTGTGGTCTGTGCCTCTTGGATGATGAGACGAGAGCGTGATGCCCGCGCTATATAAAAGCAAGCGCGGCTACTATAGAATCTCTCGAATCGGCCATTACGGCGTGACGGTAATGGGGCTCCTATATACGGCGAGAAGGGAGGGAAAGAAAAAGAGAGATGGAGAGTCGATTCTCGACGCGCGCCCAAGGTCGACCTGTCGGGTTGCCCAAAGCGAGCGAGAGGACCCAAAAACTCTGCTCTGCTGCTTCGTAGTGGAGAGTGGGGTGGGGGTAGCATGAAGAGAGCAAAATGGGCCTTGCGGTATGTTGGTCGGTGGCCTCTGAGCGCTACACACACACACATACACACACACACACACACACACACATATCATGCATATACGGCCCTCGAGGACTGAGAACTGGTTGTACTCCTGAAGCGCCGAGACACATCGAGACTATCCGCTTATATAGAGGGTGAAAGAGAGAAAGAGAGACAGAAAGCAGATTCCGCAGGTCTGGAACGACTCGTAAGAAGAGAACCTATCGATAGCCTGGACAAGCTTAAGCGCCGATAAGCGGGACAGGCTATGGGCTGTTGGTCTATTGAGAGGCGTATCTTGAAAATACTCTCTCGCGTCGTTGTCGTTGTCGCGACCGCAAACCGAGTGCGCGGTCTGCTCTGCTCTCTCTCTCTCTCTCTTTCTTTCTTCCTCTTCAAACCGCTTTCCTCAGGCTTCTCTCGCGGCTTTCTGTTTTTACGAGCGACCGCGAAGTAAAAGGAATAAAAGAAGCAAACAAATAATAATAAAAAAAAAACGTGCGAATGGCCATTTATTAAAGCGTGTCATCACTCTATTTATTCGTGATGTATACTGCATCGCATGCGTATATAGTTTTATTTTATTTATTTATTTTAATTCTCTTGTTGACAACATCGCTGAATATCCAGTATCATTGGCAATGCATTTTATTGAAATTGCCGCGATACGTATATGTTGATATATATATATATATATATGTAAAATTGTCGTAAATTCTCCAAGCATTTCTAGAACTTATACTCGTCGTCACATATGCGGGAATATGTTAGGGAGGATTGGGATCGCGCGCGTTTTCAGACGCTCGAGGATAGAAATGTACATTAGCGCGAACATAATTTCCTGATTTTACATCGGCCTACGTCTCAGCAATGAGATTTCTCACACCCTACCGAGTTCCACCCCTTATATGAGAAACTCATTCACGAAACTACTCTCCTCACCTACTATACTTGGTTGATTTAAACTTGACTCTACGAGCTGGCGTTTCGTCTCAAGTTTATTTAACGTCACTTAATTCCAAATATTTTTTTTTTAATAATTTCATATCCTTCCGATACGACAGATTAATCCTAAAAGGTCACATGTTCCGTACAAGACAAAAAATACATTCTGGGGTAATACAAGTACACCCCAGTACTTTGCATTAATAATCATTTATAGATTTTTCAATAACAGAAATTTATTTAATTTTTAGTAAAAAAAAAAATAAACATTTTAAAGAGAGTTCGAAAAATGACATAGGATATGGAACATCTCAGTATGGCCTCCGGGATTAACAATTTTTTGGATAATATTCTTGGGACAAAGGATTTTCTTTTCATTGGTCATGTATATATATAATCAACATATTCGCCAATAGCAGAACAGCAATGGAAGCTCAAACAGTCACAGATCACGCATAGAAAACAAATTGTCCGAATCGGGTGTCCGCCCTTCCGGGATACGCAACCTCCGGGTACGAAGTGTCATCCTTCCGGTATCCGGCGAACGACGTTGGTAATTCAATGCTCAATGTCGATGAGTGCTAGCCAATTCGGCGTATATTACGTCCAGTGAAAAGGGCGAACTGAAACGAGCGAGGAAATAAGGATGGGTGAAAAGCAGCTGAATTCGAAAACTGAAATATAGTGTTGGCAGAGATAGAGAGAGAGAGAGAGAGAATGAGAGGCGGACCATTTTTCCGACCGGAAACCGGACGCGGGTCCGCGAGAGAGAAGTATACGCAGTTACGTAGTTGCCGACGGGCGTTGACGACGTGCCACGTCAGCGGGAGCCATTCACCCTTATGCCTCTTCTCTCGTTTCTCACAAACGTGTCTTTTCGCCTCTTTTCCTTCCCCCTCATATCGTCTCGCCCTTTCTCTGGCACAAGATCCCTCGATTCTCTGGTAATTCCTCGGTCCTTCCTATATAATTTCCCCTCTCGCTTCACTCGTCAGATCGCTCGTCCGCGAGAGCTCGAAAATCTCTGTAGATGATTCTCGTATACTTGATGAAACGGTCTCCCATATTTTTATTCGTAACTCACACTGGGCTGTCCTCTTGTCACGTGAATCGAAAATAATTCATAGAAACATGAATTTCATACGTGTGTATGCTCTTGGTAAAAGTAGAAGAATAATAATAGTCAGTGGAATCTCCACTCGAGTGGAAAATGATTTGCTATACCATCGTCGAGAAATATAATGGAGTGACGTTGCCATTGCGCTCTTCGTACCATTCGGAAAAATGTTTATTCCCGAATCGTCGCGAGCTTTCATCCATTATTTCCGTTCCCATTTCTCTCGTCACGATCGATTCTATGCCCCATAACGAATTATATATATTATTCATTTTCACGCGGTCATTCGTGAAAAATTATTGGTTGAACAGATTATTTTCAAGCGTGGAAGCAACGCAATATATATATCAGTGAAATGAAAATGATACGTCGGGCATTCGCAGACTTTTCCAGTCAAAATGTTTAGCGAAAAGACGAGAAAATTTGTCGAAATCTCTTTCTCCATAGCGATTCTCAAAGATCGTCCAAGATTTTTCCTGAGTCGTCTAAAACCTCTCGACTATATACATATATATGCTATATAATTCCCTAATGGTAAAGTTTCGCAGCTCAGCACAGTTACCAGATGAGAGAACGAACGGAAAGGGGAAAAAAAGCAAAAAAAAAATATAGAGGTAGAAAAGAGATATTTCGACTTCTTGATTAAAAGCAAACGACCATCGTCATCGTCTCTACATCGACGAGAGAGGGTTAAGGGGAAAGACGTTGTATACACACACACATACATATACACAGAGAAATTGAGACTGGCGTATCCGCCTGGTTTAATGGCGTCACACACCGAGCTTGGGTTCGGCCGAGCGTGAAAAGCGTACTGCTCGCGATCGCAAATTTAGAAAATCTTCGCTCGCTCTCTGTGTGTTCTCTTCTAACGCCATATACGAACTTCTATGTATGTCCTAGACCAAAAACCGAAGAGACGAAGGAAAGAAGCGTCGAGCTTTTCCACGTATATGCCATCTATATATTTGTAGGTATATATATATGTTATGTATATATAAATATATGTATATGGTTTGCCACCGTCGGTGAACGCTCGAAAGGTGGTATTTGCGCGGGCCAAACGACGCAAATAGAGAACAAACAGCGAGTGAGGATACACACACGCGGCAAGGGGAGAAGTAGGGGTAAGAGAGAAAGAAAGATAGAGAGAGAGAGAGAGAGAGAGAATAGAAGAAGAGAGAAGTAGCGATAGAAAGTAAACGATAGAGGCTGAAATAGAAAGAGATGAAGAGAGAACGAGGGTTGCATGGGGGTTAGAGTTGGGGGTTGGGTTGCGGAAAAGGGAGGAAATGGTGCGCGTTACGGAGAAATGGCGCGGAAACCGGGGATAGTGACGGGCAATGGGCTGCTCCGACTCCCGAACCGAAAACACGAACCAGCAGCATCCGTGGGAGGAGTGCAACGGTAGTTATCTATATATAAAGTTTTTTTTTCTCTCTCTATTTCTCGTTCTTCTTTTCTTTCTCCTTCTCCACTCCTTTACTCGCCATCGTTTTTTCTTCTCTTTCTTCTACTATCCTCTAGGCTACTGCTGCTGCTGCTGCTGTACCAACGCTTTTTCGCCAACTTTTCTTCCAATGCTCATTTTCTTTTCGTTGCACTTATTCGAAAGATCGTCCGCCAGAGAATACGAAAGACATATATTTATCGATAGAATTTGTAGTCGCGAAAACGTCCTATATACGTGTATAAATATTTTGGGAGCCATACCAAAAAGGAGAATGGATAGATGAAGTACATTGTAAAGGCATATCCAGGGATCCCTTTTTTTCTATCCTCATCTCAATACGGGAACTTGGACTGAAAATACTTGTACACAAAAGAACATCGGGTAGATCGTCCATGTCCGGCATTTGAGCTTCTGTGGTCCGAATCGGGAGACGCTTGGCCTCACGGAATTTCTATCGTCCGCAAGAGGTTCCTTGCTTCTGCGACAAGCGAGAAAGATGCGGGAAGAGAGAGAGAGAGAGCGAGAAAAAAAATACCTCTAAAGGCCGGCTGCTCCCAATGGACCGCGAGAAACGATCCGAAATATTTGCCAGCCCAGGCGAACGCATTTTCTCGTATGTGTGTTCTTCATGCTCGACGACCGACCTTCACTTGGTACACTATAATACATAGCGCCGCCAGTATCAACCCTCCAGTTATCGTTGCGACCAAAAGAGACAGAACAACAACGAGGTGGCAGGGAGGGAGAGAAAGAGAGAGGCCTGCGTTGGAAAACCCAAGCGGCTAATCGCCCTCGAGAAATAGTCCTCTCGGTTTATCAGTCTCTTCCAGGTTTTACTCGGATTTCGTGAATGTCCTGCCACTGCTCTTATCCTCATAACATAGTTATAATACCTTCTACATATATATATATAAGTTTGAATTAAATGACCTGACTGTGTCTGCCGCGGAAGAAGCCGCCCTTTGACGTTTTTGGTGTGCGGGAACAATTACCCTCGGGACTATATTTTCTCCGAGCCCTTATTCTCTTTTCGTGACATTATTTTTTTTTTCATTACTCAATGACGCTTCGTTATATTTTTCACTGCAACAATTTCTCGACTCGTGGAATTCGAGAAATTTGTATCTTTAAGAAAAATCCAATTTTCAAACGTATTTTTATGATCTCAAAAATCTGCTATTACCTGACCATAAAAAAATATATTATTGCGAAAAATATCGACTAAGTTATTCAGGTATACCTGTAAAAAGTACAGTCGAGACCGCGCGTTGTTCAAAGCCACCGAAGAACGCTGCTGTCGTCATCTATCGGGATTCGTTCCAACTTTGAACCGGGCCAAGTATCCCCGGGCATAAAATCATTTCTTTCGATGGATATTGAAGAGTCTAGTAGGTCAGTTATTTCCAAATGGAATTAAACTCAGGTCTACGAGTTAGTCATCAAGAGCACGAGGCTCGTTAGAGATTTTTATTTTATGAAAATAAAATAAAAGGCGTTATATATATCTGTATGGGATGTCGATGAGTCAGATTTGATGGCGAATCTCATTTACAGGTAAATAAAGTGGCACGTTAGGCAGAGAGAAGGTGTTTCACTTATTTGAAGACCTTGTTGCTACTCGCGTATTTATATATACGCACACATATAAATACATCTATATATATATATATATGTGTGTACAAGCCTCGTTCGCGATATAATAACGAGGCGCCGCGAATGCGGCGATAGATTAAATTAAGATTACTTGCAAAATGAGCCAATTATGAATTAATTGCCATGGGTTCCAGCGTCGGTAGCATTATTAGAGACTTAATATCCGATTATGTCTTAACAACGTATCAGCTGGGCTGTACTCAACGATACAACCGGCTTCGTACACCCGTCCCTCTTGGACGACGAGTCTCGATCGTGCGGGTTCGTACTATGTACACACACACACACATATACACTCAAACAACTCGGCACTCTCCACGTTCTTTCGCAGGTGTTGATGATCCTCTTGATTCTTAAATTAATCGGCACTCTTTTCAATTGATAATTTACATTATAATAATCTTCATATGTTTTTTTTTCTTCTCCTTTAAAAAAATTGTCCAGAAATAAAAATTGAATAATCAGGGGATCAGATAATGATACAGTAATGGTAACATTTATTTTTCTTTTTTTTTCAGCAACTGTTTGCTAAGTACAGAAGATTTCCATGTAGTTTTATTCGCAACAAAGTATACATGCTCGTACATTTGACCATTTTATAGCACACATTCTGACAACGCCCCATTCGTGCATTATGCGTCTATGCTTCATTTTTCATTCGTTCCCTCAACAGCTTTTATCTCTCTCGTTCATATAATTTTGCTAATGATGTTTGCTCGCGTATCTAACACAACTTTTTTGCCCAAGCCCGAGAGGGGTTCGCCCTTACCGGTACGATTTCTGAGGCTGTAATTATTCGTTAGTGCGAACCAAAATACACGAATGCACATCCACACACGTACACGTACGTATATCCGCGCCCTATAAAGGTATTAGCTTGAAGCCTGTTAGCAAATGAACGCGTAGTGATATAACGTGTGTCCAGTCCCAATCCCCAACACGTATCTTTGCATTACTGTCTATATATGTATGACCATCGCAACAAGAGCAGAGAGTGAGAGAGTGTGAGGAATATAGGACGAGAATGAGAAGCAGCAGATAGGAGGAGATACTCGCCATTAGCCACCCTTTCCCAGACACACGATCCTCTCTCTGTCCATACCCCTAAAACGAAAACCCCACGTTGATTTTCTCTCCTTCTCTCTCTCTCTCTCTCTCTCTCTCTCTCTCTCTCTCTCTCTCTCTCCCTTTATCTTTCTCTCTCGTTAAGTTTGATCTAGAATTTCGAGAGCATTATTTCCTTGCGTATGTCCTCATTTCTCTGAGCCTTTCTCTAATATATTTCACATAATTATAATATATAGTCGTTGAAGAAGCTCGGTATTCTTTTGGTGAGGAACAATTGGAACGACCGTGTGAAAATCTCATTCATATATGATTTAACCGATCGCCATATGCTGAGCAAGAATGAGACTTGCATTTTCGTGGATACGATTTCGGTCGAGACATCTTGTGGTAAAACGGAGGAAAATTCTTGAACATCTCATAAATTATCCTTTTCTTTGGGGGCGCAAAAACCAAGGCAACACCTTGGGAAGTTACGGATGAGTGGATAATATAAGGCGAAAAAAAAAATCAGTCATGGAAAGCACAAATTTCTAACGGTAAAGGGTCACGTGCAATTTTTGTGTGTATGTGTGTGTGTGTGTGTTTTTTTTTCTCCGACCACGTCGAGAGTCGACAAGTGAGTTCGCAACCTCATGAAACTGTTCACGCAGTGCAAGGTTCGGGTATATTCATCGGAATAGCATTTATAAACAGGCAGCTCAGATATAACGGCACTTCTTCGGCTTCATTGTTGTATTTTCCAGCTTTTATTGCCCTGCCTCCGAAGTTTGAGTGACTTTTTTCTTTCCTTCTCTATAATACTGTGTATACCGTTCAGTTCCCTAGATTTTGTGTTTTTTTTTTTTTTTTTTTTTTACGGCAATGCGAACGGGTGCCCGTTGAGTTTTACAACGAGACGACTACTACGATGACGACGACGAGTCGT
>JABMBV010000552.1:0-11850 GCA_018906735.1 Mesochorus sp. PSUC_FEM 10030011 | reverse complement strand
TATAAAAATAATTATTCAATATAAACTTAAAAGATCTCTAATAAAATCAAATAAAAAGAGCTTTAATTATAAAAATTATATGTTTCTTTACAAAAAAAAATGTATCAAAAAGTATGATTTAAAAAAAAAATCGAAATTCTTTCAACATGAAAAAACAAAACGATCTCGAGTTGCACACTTAAAATATTTGGGGGTGACATTCCAACGAGTACGAAAAAAAGCTATCGGGTAATTGGATCGATCGTTGCAAGTGTCACGCGAGGAATATTTTGTAAAGCTCCGAAACCATAGCGGTTGAACCGTACATACTCGCTTGACTTTTATTGTTCATTACAAAATTACGAAGACTATTTGTAATTGCACAATTAAGCATAGCATAACTTGGTAGGGTACAAGAAGGTGAAAGATAATCTCGCATACTTGTCGCTCGGACTTATAAACGGACACGAAAAAACGATGCACATTCGTTATATCTCCTCGTTCTCGTTCAACGCAATTCCCTGTGACACGTGGAGGGGTTGATCGCATTAAATTAATCCGAGAATTTCTAAATTCTCCAAAAACTGACCTTTTGCCATTGCGTCTTCGTCTCTTGGTGGCGTAAACGGTGCCAAGTTGACTCATAGCGACGGAATTGTTTGGTCCGTTAGGCGTCGACGGCGGGGGTGGCGCTGAGGTTGGCGTCATTGCGATCGGATGATGATCAACGATACCGATGACCGTCGTTTGTTGAGACGATGAGGAGGACGACGAGGATGAGTGTTGTTGTTGTTGTTGTTGTTGGGGGTGTGTATTATTCGTCGCTATCGGGCTTATCGACGAGGCAACGACGTTGCTCGTCGGAGGATGAGATTGATGAGGCTGAGGTGGCTGCGTCGGTTGTGGATAACCGCATGCCGCAGCAGCGACGACGCTAACGTAATCCGTCGGCGTTAGGGATACCGTAGGTGGCGGCGGCCCGCAGATGCCAACCACCCCCGGACCACCCCCACCGACAACACCCCCGACCACCCCCAGCCCCGAAACGCTCCTGTCCAGCGCGTACACCTTGCAGACCGTCGTGACAGCTCTCTCAGCGTAACCCGTTTGTACGACGTAACTGCCTACATCATCATCTAAATCGTCTCACAATAGTTCCCCAATTTACAACTTTTTGGTAGAAAGTCGATCGATAAAACTTCGAACTCTTCCAACCTTACAATACGGCTACGATGTCTTTCCGTAAACTGCGACAATCAGTTCCAATGAAATTGCAAACACTCGCTGGGAGCTTAATCGGAGCAAGGTCTTGCTCTAACTCTTGGACAGGATTGATAATGGACTGCTCCAAAAGTTTTTTTTTTACGAGTATAACAACACAATTATTTTCATCCTCGTAGCAAAGAAAACTTCAACTGACGGCAATTCATCCGATCCCATGCGTCTTGCCAAATCCTTAAAATTGATGATTTTTTTAGTCCACACACTTTAGGGGCACGAGCTTCCAGCTTTTGTGGATTGTTTGAAATCAAGTCACAATCGCTGAGGGGCCGAAGATAATTCACGGGCACTGTATGCAAGTCACTATTATTTAAAAACAAACAAACATGGTGCACAGGTCGCGTCAATGTAACCACAGTCAGTATCACTGTCACACTCTACCGCACTTACGTGGCCAACAAAAAATCCAGAAACATCCGATGGGGTTCTTCCAGGATTAGCCACTTCTTATTATTCACTGATTTACAAAATTCACTTTTTAATTTCGATTAACAATATCTCACGTTTGCCTGCGCGCGCGTGTGTGTGGTTTTACGTATATTTTTGTACGTTCACTGTTAAAAAAACCACAGAGATCACTATAAAATGATGTTTTACAATCCACAACAACCGGGAGAAAAAACAGAACAACGACGGTATCGAATAAGAAATAAAAAAAATCGAAGCAAATCGATCATACGATAGCCTTGATGGAAGTGAAACTTGAAAACGAACACACACACACACACACACGATTCTAATGAGAACTCCGTTATCTCTCAAGCATTTTGTATCGTTTGAGGGTAATTACTTATCAACGAACAAGGCGCACAATTCTTTTTTTTTTATTTAATTTTTTTTTAATTTTTATTGTTATCTTCTTTTTCTCTGTACGTATCCGTGGGACGTGAACGAACGGCGTTGCGGCAGGCGCCAAGTGTCGTCACGTGTCCGCGAAAACTGGCAGTCCAGGGTCTTCCCACTCCGGTTGGAACTCGACTCGCTCCGTTCTCGCTCCCACTCCTCTGACTTCCCCTATTCCACTGTCAGAGTGGTAAGAGCAGGGCACCGAAACAACACGGTGTACACAACCAAGTCCCCGGCTATAGGCAGTGAGTTCCCTCGCAGCACTTTCTCACTCACACCGCCTCCACTTCCTCTCCTACCAGCGCTCCTTTCCCCATCCTCACCCGGAGTCGACCTCCTCCTCCTCCTCGTGTTTTTAACCGCGCAAGTAGGAGACTCTTCGTATGCCAGCCCTCTTTCTCCGACCGCAGCCACCAGAATCATCCGATATATAACAATGATGTACTCCCACTACTTTGAAGACACTACGAGTGAGATTCCCCTCCTTGCTTATTATATGAAAAAGAAGAGAGAGGCAGAATCTCGTCTTAAAGCGCCATGGGACACACAGACCACAGACGAGCTTGATCAGGTTGAGCAAGGGCAACCCGAAAATGTAAGTTGCTCATGTACGTGTTATCAAACTTCGAAATCGAGTTTTTAACTACAGTCCGCAGGTTGACTGTTCATTTCCCAATTACTTATTTGGGATTTGAATCTCTTTTATTGAGGATCAGATGATTTTGCCTGATCCTTCCACGAGTTTACCTGAATCAGTTCCCACATTTGAACCCACGAAGATTCATTTCACTCCTCAATAATGCCTGATCAACGACCCTGAGTAGTAAAATGAACTTCATCGTTGAAGTGGCTCATTAGCTACTGAAAGCTACGTGGTTTTAAAACTTAGGTGAACCTTGGGATTAAGTCTCTTTGGAATATTGTCCGAGCACAAAACGGTTACTCCAAACATACGGTGGTGGTAGTGGTGGCCGATGTGTAATCGTAGCCAGTTGTAGTTATAAACGCCCCACCGTGTGTTTTCTAAGGTGGGTAGGCAAGAAAAACGTTGACTGAATCGTGAGCAGTGAACAACCCCGCTCTCGCTGAACTGCATATGGTATACTGTGCGCTAAAAGCGCAGCAGGGACTAGAGCCAAGACTTCAAGGGGATTCCCCTGGTCGCGCCTCTGGACTGCCGTGTGCCTGCGTGAGCACGACATCTGCCGTTCACCGCTGCAATTCCCCCCACCACTCCTTCACCTTCTCGCCCCACCCGACTCGTCGCGTTCTCCCCTCCAACGTTCAGCCGATGGCCACGCCCATGGTGACAACGTAACTGCCAATCGTGGAGCCAGCATGGCGCCACCGGCACTCAATGCGGGAGTGAGTGAGACAAAGAATATCCTCGATAGCGATCGGCGCAACTCGAGCTTGCACCGAGGATTACTTTGAGCTGCACACTTTTAGATATTAGCTCGAGGGTGAATCCCTTTTCTCATCCATGAAAAATTTTTCCCAACAACCCATTCGATTTCTTCCAGTGATCTTCATCTCCATTTATCAAATTAAAGTACCTTAAGGTTTTTTTCTTGGTTGAAAATCCAATCTTTATTAAATAGTTTATAATATTAATGTCAACAGTTGTTAAATTTTCTCAAACAAATTTCGTGATCTTCAGCCACTTAGTGATAAAAGAAACATCTCTGATCCAAAAACTTCGTAACTCTGTCACACTTCGTTCCTCACTCTTGTTCCAATTTGTCTTTACATAGGGGTAGCAGTTTGCACTGGGTTTTATATATCGAGAGGAGGCACCTTGTCTATACAGATACACGATGTATAGATAATAAAAATGATATCCGTCGAGGCTGGCGAATATCGTACAAGTCTGATAGTCACGCACATACGTTATATCGCTGTACAAATATCGACTGGTTATAAAAAAACAGAAGGGATTATATCCTCCCACGATTTAGGCCACACACAAACGGGTGTTACGACCTTTTACTTTCAAGTTTACTCGTATATACACATCCACATGTGTATACCAACACTAATGAGGACGTTATACGGAGATCTGGAATGCGATGTAGACATACATAGAAATCGCTACGTACAGGCGAGGGGTGAAAGGTCGTACCGTGCACAGGCTGTAAGATGAAGGTGGAAGAGATCCTCAGGCTCGTCCGATACCCACCCACACTGCGGGATCTCGATAGTACAATAACAAAACCGATCGTTTTAACAAGCATTTTTCATGCCCCAATAGAAAACGTTTCTACCCTGCATATATGTGTGTAAACTTACCCTCTGTGTACCCGCGCGTTTGATTCTCGATTATTTTCGATCGTGGGTGGCAATCGGCCTTTTACACTTGTCGATGTGCATGTATACTTTTTTTTTCTTTTTATAATACGTACTATACAAAATGCCCATCGGGGCGCTTACACCCGAGTCGTCACGTTTTCTCTTATCTTCGGGTGTTGTATAGCTGCACTTCGTGAGGGTTATCGGATCGCTCGTGTCTCCTGATATCCACCACACCATGACCCACACAACTTACATATATGTAAGCGTATAAACAGGTATGTAGCAGCACAAAATACCTGTCTCGGCTGGCATCTGTTTTATTTAAGAAAAAAAGCAAAAACATAAATGTAAAAAACAAGAGAGTGAATTTCGTATCATCAAAATTTTCAGGGTTGCAATTTACGGAACATTTCTGGTTTTCGTAACAACACGGGATTTCGTATTTTTTGTTCAGAGCTGTTGGCAAATATAGTGGAATTATAGGCTGCGTTAATTTATGATTAGCTATAAAAGAGACTCGACTAATGGATTGAGATTCTCTTTAATTGCTCATCTATTCATTCTTTTTATAGGACTCTTTGCCACTCAATGCTATGGTAAACGATATTTCATTTAAATTGAGTTTTATCATCTTGTGTACACGAATTCGTTTTACCGAATTTCCTATTCGTGTTCAAAACTCATTTCACGCATGCACCGCTACTGCGAGATCCGCGTCAAGTCCGGGAGAGTGTGATGCGACTGCTACTGGGCGCGCGCACGTTGCATTTACAGACGCACGCAAGGCACACTCTCCGATGAGTCCTTCTCATTTCCTATCTCTTTCTCTTGCTTTGGCTCTTTCTGTTGATCACTCTATTCCCTTCTCTCTCGTATTCTCTCATCAACTCGATCATCCTCGCACTGGGTCACGCAAATTAGTATATGTATATACGAAAACTTGCCACAAGGCCTTCTCGTTTCTGAGATTTTGTAGACCTGGACCTCTCCCACATACAATAAAGATTATGTACCGTAATTTTTGAGCGTGTGACTCCTCATTCGATTCCTTGAAGAAAAAAATAACATTATTTTTAACTGCCTTCTTTTTTTTGTTTGGATTTTATTTTTTGAGGATTCCTATGCGAATTTTTAAGTCATCGAAATAAAAATGAACGATCGGTAGACAAAAATATATCGACCTGTGTCATTGAAACATATTGTTAAATAAAAAAAATTTTTTCCCCAAAATGAGATACTTGACTAAAATTAATGTTACTTTTTTTAATACGCATGCCGATTCATGGAAGGTTTATTATTTTTTTTTTAAATTTAAAATCCAATCGTGTTCATGAGAATCGGATAATTTTTTAATCTTTCAAATTCAAGTAACAATTTTCACAAAAATGTAATCATATATCGACTGGATTCAATATCATAGAGTGACAGTTATCAGTTTTTAGGAGCTAAGGGATTCAAAGACACTAAGATGAGAAAGGGAGAACACGCAGTAAAAGGTTTGAGCATACAGGGAATGGCGGGCTGCTGAAAAGCTTCACTTTTGCCATCTAACGGCTGGAGGGTGAACCTTATTACTCACCGGGATTCAACTGAGTTGTGAAATGGGGTAAAATTACCTACGCGGGTATTTAGAACAAAGTGGTAACATCTCATCCGACATAGGCTCATCAAGAAGTATATAGAAATTAGGATCTAATATCCTTATCACAAAATAAGAAGTTGATGAAAGAATAAAACAATATAAATGGATGAATCTTCATTCTTTTCATTGTTAAATTACGTAAAATAATCGTGAGCCCTGCATAACAAGTTAATAATAGTCCAAAACCGGATAACGAGCGCGGATTTTAGTATGCAAAAAGGCTAAAGTCAGATTGCAAAACGCCTCGAAATTTGCGGATTACGTCCGTCCTTCTGCAAGCAGAAAACGAATTAACTGCTGATGAATAAAAAGACATAAACGTTATCACTTGGTCCGGCAACCAGTGGAGGTTCTTACATCCTTTTGCGTTCGAGGACTCTGCAAGGCATATAAACGTGCGAGACTCACGTGGACGCGAATATGATTGAAAAGTGGTATGTGCATTTGATTCGCAGTACAAAGACTCAGCGGAAGAGAAAAAGGAGGAGGGAGGGGGAGGGAAGCTCGGGGGTTGCCCTAACAACGCAAAAATGAGGCTTAATTAGATAAATCATTGTTTTGAAACGTAAGCCGCACGATGGAGCAGGTAGCGCACTGCAATCAGAACCGCAACAACTAGTGCCGCAGAGATGCAACGAGACGATAGCGCGCGCGCGGAGCAGCGAATTGCGCGGGCGTCCACGGGACGCCCAACACAAAACGTATTCACAACTATATATATATATATGTACGCTTCTAATGTATATAGCATATACATAATATATGTACACTTTATGTACATGTATAGCTCTCACTCGCTTGGGCACTGCCTATAATTGCGTGCTACGAATAATTACTTCGATATACAACGTGGACGCTCACAGGGGTAGCCAACTCTACATGAGCTACTCACAGAGCTCTAACCACGAATAATTTTCAAGCACGTTACGTCAATTTATTTATATACACGATCGACGCGTATACATGTTTTAGAATTTGCCAACGAGGGGTAAACTCTCGTGATGAAGGAAACTGAGATGCATTTACGAATTTTAATAAGATAAAGCGATCTGGATGTGGCGAAATAAAAGATTGAATTTCATTGACAGTAATTGTTTTTTTTTTATTTCTAATATCTTTGTAATATTTGTTACAATAATTGAAAATATTTTTATTTATTAAAGTATATAGTAAGTTACTTTACAACCCCTTTTTCCAGACCTTTCTTTCCTGCTTATTGTCATCAGAACTGAAAGGAATGAATTTGAAAAAAAAAATAAGTGTCTTTAAAGTTAATGATTACTTTTGTCAATTAATCAGTTATACAATCAATTGAACAATTTTCAAAATTCATAAATATAAATCTCAATGTATGAAAAGATCAATAATGAAAAAATGATTGAGAATATGTTTATGGTATATAAATCCGAGTGAAAAACATGAGGAGGACCGTTGTGTTTGTTGATCATAAGCGCATTATTACTAAGTAATATTATTCATAACAATATCATTGAAAAAAAATTGTTTAAAATTGTTTTTCATTGGAACGTCATATCGCGTTAGCGGAGGCAAAACAATGTTCTCATAAATAATTCAATAATAGTGTAGCCACGTGTGTGTGTGTGTGTGTGTGTGTTATAGACAGAAATCGATACGACTTCTATCGATCGAAAGATGCCGGAGATGGCATGTAATTGACACTGACGAACCGGGAAATCCTCACACGACTGCCGCTGACAGTCATTATGCGATAATGCAACATAATAAATAAAAAAAAGCCTCCTGAGTGACTGTACGATGTGCCCGGAACTATATGCATTTGCCTACACTAATTTGACTTTATTCTTATTGTTGCTGTTACTTTTTTTTTTCACCACAGCTCGTTATTACTTTGGCATTCATGAATATTCATGATATTGTCACTCTTCGATTGCATATCCATAGAAAAAATAAATTATTACAACGTGGTTAAAAATATTTGCCGTTTGTATGATTCCTCAAACAATTGCAGCGTGAATCGAACGAATAGAAAATGCAAATTTCCACTTGGATATTACGCAGCAAATATATACGCGAAGAACGTCGATGAAAGTTATAACCAAGCCGGATATAGCCACTCGATTAATGTTCCGACCATCGGAAGCTCTTGATCAACACGCAAATCAAATGATCCATGGCCATCAGATGAGACTTCCGAAGACACGTGTGCTGCTTTCAATGAAAAACTCAAACGAAAATCGATAAACTGAGAATTTATTGAAAGGAATTTTATCATTTCCCCTCCCCTTTGAAACGACTGGAGTCACTTTATCCGGCGAAACATATTGTAACAGGTTTTCCATTGTTTCCATTTCAACCGCATCGATTCTAGACCCTCGATAATCGCCTCGTCACGGGGTATTGAACGTCGGGCCTTTAAACGTCAATTCCCCATGAGAATCCCTGCGGAAATCATTGCGCAATTTAAGGGTAACTTTGAGCAGAAGGAAAAGATGATTGGGAAAGCTTTTAAAAGAAATTCAGGATTGAAATAAGAACTGAAACGACACAGAATTATGATTGTTCGAGACCATCTGGATTTTTATTAACGAAATTATACGGAATAACGTGCGATTACTTTCGACAAATTTTTGCCCAAGTTTTTTTACAAGAATAAAGCACATACTGATCATTTTTTTTCTCTATATATTATAAGGGGAGGAAAAAATAGGCGGAGAAATGAAAGTGCACGCCAGTCACTCGATCATCGTTAACTCTTTCCCGTATCCACGACAATCTCACGGGCTTGTTTTTTTTTTTAGACTTTTTCTTGCCTAATAACGAAAATTATAACGTTATCACGTGTGAAGTTGGTTCAACAACGACGAGTTAAGACCACGGTATGCAGAAAACGTATATTCGTACGTATATTTGTGTGTGTGTGTGTGTGTTTGGATATATTTGTACGTGTATGCGCTTACGGTTTCCGAGGTTCAGAAATATAACTTCGGTATCTCGTTTCCGCAATCTACCGCAAATTATGTACAGTAAGAAGAAAAAAAAATTGTACGTGTACATAAACGTGTGTATGTACAGTCTTTTTTCGAATGTAAATTGTACATGGTCGCGAGCAATATTCTGGCAAATTGGCAAAAACTTCGAGTTCTCATTTTTCCGAGTAAAAGAGAAACAGCAGCGCCCTCGTTCCGCAAACCAGAATGAAGCTGTTTTCTTCCTCCCCCCATCGAGCCTCTGGACTTCTGAACCTGTTATCAGAGATAAAAAGTAGCACTGGATTTTCTCGATCATTATTTACCCAAACGAAAAAAAAAGAAGCATATGGGTAAAAAAAATTACTAAAACAATTTGTGTTTCTTGCAAACTCGCAGTTACGACGATAAGTAAAAACTCAGAGGGGGGGAAAAAAACTCGACTTTTCTTGGCCTCACTCGCGTGAATAAATTAACTTCGAGAAAGGAATAATGTTCACCTCTCGTCCAGTGCAAAAATAAATCGACCTCGGGGAAAAAAAACGAGCAAGAGCGAGCGGGAGTAACAAAAAAAACGGAGCAAAATCGAGAAATACGAGCGATATCTCTTGTGGCAGCGAGGAAAATTTTTTTTTTAAAAGATGAGGACCGTTGGGCATCGAGGCTACCATTGGCTCGCGGTATAATAACGCAAGGGAGGATCGGGATGGGTAATCTGAAAGGCCAACAGCAGTATAGAACGGTATGGTAAAATGTAGAGAAGGGAAAGGGCGATGTATAAGAATATTACCGCAAACGCGCTTTACATTGTTATTATAATTCGAGCATGGATAAATAGGAAGCCGGGGGTAAACGTGATCGTCGCAATTACCGGTCTTGTAATAATTTCGGGGTGAGATGCCGATATAATCGGGATGAAAAGAGAGCATTCAGAAAGAGAGAGAGAGAGAGAGAGAAAGAGAGAGTAAATAATATTCGTTTATGGAAAGAACGAGGATGCAGAAGACGTACATGCTTTCTCGGGCTCTCGAGACCGCGGTGTGTGTATATACGAAAAATTATCAGAAATTATGAGATGCCGAGCGAGTGGAGAAGAGGAATTGGTAGTCTAGCCTGCGGATGATTGACAGGCGCGTCTGCTCTGGCCACAGCAGGACGGTCGGTGAGCTCTTTTCTTCTTCATTTTTTTCCCCTTTTTTTCACCTTTTTCTTCGAACTCTTGCCTCTTTTCCCCCCGCGATCTCTTTCACTCTTCTCTACCCCTCACTTTTTGCCGTGTGTATTTCGACACAAGTGGTATTTCACATGACATGATATTGTGTCCCTAAACTTCGTGGGCGCGATGATCCCAACATGCCCCGCGTAATCCTATTATTCGGTCAATTCAGATCGTCTCATATTATTAAATGTGCTTCCGATGGCGCCATCCAGTTTTTACGGAACAAAGAAAATGCCGAAAGTTTCGGATCACCATATCGTTTTCGATTACTCGTTGCCGGCAAGAAATTCTTCTTCGATATCCGCGCGAACGCCTTCATTTCTTTTGATAATTTCGCCGAAATATCAATCGACCCATACTCGATGAGTTGTAAATTCTTTTCCAACTCCAAGAGTTAATTGTATAGTTATTTTTATTTCACATTTTTTGAAATTTTAAAAATACAACTTGCGGTTGAAAAAAAATGTTTATTCGACATTTTATAATAATCTTGAAGTTTTCGTAGAAAACTCAGCACTTTGATGCAGAAAATAAAAGTAAAAAAAAAATCGAAAAGTATAATTACTTTAATTTTTGTCACGGTCAAAACACGAAGATGCGTGACGTAATGCTCACTCGGTGCTATTAATTAATTATTTTGTTATACGTTATAAACATGATGGAGACGATACATCGTGTGGTCGAACAAAATATGATATAATGAGAACAAATCTCGTGCGATAACCACAATGACGTATCTGCAGTGGCAATTTTTCACGATCTCAAAGAAATATAATGAGGAGAATTATAGTTCGTTATCATCGCTATATGCCGCACGTAATATCATTCCGTCATTTTAGATCGTCTCATATTATTAAATTTGCTTCCAATGGTGCCATGCAGCTTTTTACGGAACAAAGAAAATGCCGAAAGTTTTCGATCACCATATAATTTTTATTCGTTCACTGCAAAAAATAATACTTCGATATCTATGAACCCCTTAATTTATTTTTTGAATTTCTTCAAACAATTGATTGATACGATCAATCAATTGTAGATTCTTTTCCAATTTCACCAGCCTATTTTATTTTCATTTCCCATTTTTTTAGAGCTTAAAAATGAAACTTATACGGTTGAAAAAAATTGTTTTTATTCGACATTTCTTGACCAGCGGACGGCACATTCGTATTTTTTCATTACTTGGCATCAAGACACTATCGTGTCTTCTGATATCAAAAGATTGACGTATAGAATAAAATTAAAAAAAAAAAAATTGAAAGGTATAATTTCCTTTATTTTTACCGCGGTCAAAGCACGAATATGCGTGACGTAAAGCTCACTCTATGCTATTAGTTAATTATTTTGTTATACTTTATAAGCGTGGAGACAATATGTTGCATATCGTGTGGTCGAAAAAAAAAATATATATATATGATATAATGAGAAGAAATCTCGTGCGATAACCACAATGGCGTCTCTGCCGCGGTGATTTTTCATAATCTCAAAGAAACATAACGAGAGATAACTATAAGAGTTCGTCCAACTGTTTTTATTGCCGCACGAGCTATCGCAAATCCAAAAGAACAAATGAGGTGCCATAATGATAAAATTGATGTTGGGAAGTACGATAATATATGGCGTATTTTTTTAATATATATATAAAT
>JABMBV010000541.1:0-11854 GCA_018906735.1 Mesochorus sp. PSUC_FEM 10030011 | reverse complement strand
TGAATTGGTAATTAAAAATTTATTTATGAAAATAAGAAAATAATTTTTTTAAAGAAAATTAATTGATTCATAAAACTGAATTAATTAATTGTTTTTTTTTTAAATTTATTCTCGTTTTTTAGGTTCGAGATATTTTATTATGCATAATTATTCCTGTTGAAGTTCGGATCCATTTTGCCTCATCCTTTTCTCGTGTTTGGCATATGCTATGTGTGCGTGTGTGTGTGTGTATGTGTGTGGGTGAGCTTTCAAACCAACCGACCTTCTGTATCATGCCCGGCCAGCTGCGACAATCCCACCTCTGTGCGTTAATTCTTATACACACGAACAGAGAGAAGGACAAACGAAGAGAATGTGAGTGTGTGTGTGTGTGTGAGAGAGAAAAAGAGAAAGATCGAGGGTGAGAGAGGGTTTCCCATGTTGCGGTAGAAGTTTACCTTGCATAATGTCACCCACTCTTTTGTCTCAGGATCATACATGGAGCCTGTTCTCTCTCTATTCGCGTTTGTTTATTCTTGTGTGTAAAATACGAACAAATTTACTCACGCCCAACTCGTCCTTTTCTTGGTTTATTCGTAGATTCTTTTTGTCCAATTGCGGTGGCTCAGATTTTTCATTCGCATTTTACATTAATTATTCCACAGCCACAAATTTTCTATACATAGTAAATCCGATGAAATTCAATAATTTCGATAAAAATAGAATTCTATTAATTATTTATTTAAAACAACGATAAAAATTCATAAAATTTCGCAAATTATTAAATTATTCAACGAATACGATGAAAGTCAATTCTTTATTTCGATAAATCACTCGAGTCCTCGCGCGTATCCTGCGGGGAATTTGGCAAAGACATCGAAAGGATTTCGCGCTCGCGGTGGTTGTCGACGTATGCCATTCTTGGCATGTCTCTTATTCGATTTGTCGTCCCCCCTCTGGCTCATCACAGGTCGCAAGTGCGTTTTCCCGAGCTGTCGATCGTCCTCGTTCAATCATTCAGCATCTCAACTCGGACGATCTCTCATCTGGCAAATTGTCGCCCTTTCAGCCTCTTGTCTCGCGGCCATTTTCGCGCCGAGGTTCATTATAACGCTCGTTGAAGCTCAATCGCCGTTTTCTTCTCTTTTATTTTCGACTGAATCCTCAATTTGTATTTAAATGACTACTTTTCAGTATCTTTTCGTTTTTTTTTTTTTCATTCCAATTATTCCGGGGCTAAGTAACTTTTTTCGTACTTTTATTAAAGTCCTTTTCTTCGCGAAGGTATAAAAGCCTCTGGCTCTCTGGAGATTTAATCGATAGTTTTCGAAATGCGTTTCTCACTGCATCCTGCATAACTCGACGGACATTGGAGAAAGTATAAATTATTCTTCGTTGCTCTTCCTATCCTTCTATATTTCTCGGCCATTAGTCATCATTCCTCCCTTGGGCAGACGGGATAAAGCATCGGCAGAAGCACGAAACCAGAGGGCCAAACACGACAACGTGCTCCCGACGTTCACGGAATCGTTAATTCCTTTCAATATTGCAGATCCTTTCAGAAGGATTCGCTTGCTGCTCCTATCGGACGTCTCATCCCGCCAAAACGTCCGTGGTGAACGCCGCGATATTTCTATATGTAGTCTCGAATCGTTGACAACCGCACATCGAGCCCGCACTTTCGTTCGAAGCTTTACAATACTCCGATCTCTATGTCTCTTTCTCTCGAGGCTTACAGATCTCCGGCAATGCAGCGCTGGTGAGGGCAGTCGACAGTGATTTGGAAGTTGAAACTTCGATTTTACCCTTCGTTACAACGACTGCGCTTTTTTTTCCACATTTTTACATCAATTTTGTAATGGCTCAGGCTCTTTTTTTATTCATTCGACTTTAGGCAATAATCATCCGCTCGTTTCTTCGCCATTTTTTTTTTATATTCGATGTTGAAAATGCTGAAAGTGCGTTTAGAAAATAAATAAATTATTGAAATAAAAACGTTCATCTGCGTACAAGAAAGAATACAAAACAAAATTTCACAATGTTGTTTAAAAAAACTGTAATGACAAACTTTTGACCCTTCATTTATAATAATATTCTGCAAAAAAATTTCTTTCTCCCTTCGTACTGTTTATTCGCATTACGAATAATCCTCGTGGGCAACATCGTTGAGGATATTCGAGTCACAAACAATCCAAGCTCCAAAATATCCCGAGCTGTGGACACACTCGTCGAATGTTTTGTACATTGTGAAATTTCTTCTTTTTATCTCGTCATTATAGGATGGTGTTTCTGATGGTGCTCCCTAACATTTTTCTCTTTCACACAATATATTAAATAAAGGAATAATGCGATGTTTTTCCATAACTTTTGACCAAAATATGCGACATTGTCAACATAGTTATACACTCGTCTCTCTATGAATTCATTGATCACAATATGAAAAAAATGAACTTACAATGTTGCAGTTAACTTAGGAAAATATTTATTTAATGTTGAAGACGTTTTCAACGTCTTCATTTCTATTGCGATTTATTATCATTCTCTTTGATGACTGAAAAAAAAAAACTTTAATTTGTTTGATTAATCATTTCAATGAATCAACAAATGACAATGGGACTCCAACCCAGAGATCCTTGAAAATTTTAACTGCAAATAGAGAATAGACGACTGTTAAATTGACAGCAGGATATTAAGTACGAAATTGTCGTATGCCCAACAATATTTTACGAGATTTATTGTAGCAGCAACTTTTTTTTAAGGGATACCATACTCTGGTATAAAAATAGAAATATTTGAGAGACCAAATATTCGGGCGGGTATGAGCGTAGGTATATATTTGTGAGACGAAATATTCGCGCCCTCGAAATTCATTCCTCTCTGCATTGGCCCTGTAAATCCTCGCTCTATGTTCTCTGTTTTCGCGGCTTGTTCACGGACGAGAACGGACGAAAGAGCGCGTCACTCGCACTTTCAGGAGTACAAGCCGCAACGTCTGATTATGCGCGAGCGCATGACTGAACGGTAACGCGATTTAATATTAAAATATTATGACAAACGTAAACACGAGACTACGTCGTGCGGTGAGATTTCAACGATGGATTTCTCCGCGCCACGATTTCGACAAGTTTCCACAAGAGGTGTACGGGCATACTGATTGGCACCCCGTGACTTGCGTGAATACCGAACGAGTTATACACACGCACGGGAATATGAATAAGTGCCTCAACGGCACATTTTTTTTATTCTTTCCTCCGTGACTTTTCCCTCCGGGTGAAAAGATGAGAGGAATAAGGAAGGAGGAATCAATGTCGACCGTCGTGTCATCGATGGCATTCGCGTGCTTATTATTTCACGAGCTTATCTTTCGTTTTATGACGCTTGTATAAATACGTGCCAATTCTATATACATTGTTGCGAGATTGTTTATAAATTCATATAATTATCATCGACAACTCTGGCTTAAGAACATTTGAAGATTAAATATCATCAACTTTTTCTTACACTTACAATAATTATTATTTTATTTTTTTTTTATTTTTCATTACGAAAATCAAATACACGAATTCTAACATTCGATACGATACTCGGTACATTTATCCGTAGTTTTTATGCACCACTTTAATTTAAAAGAAATTTTCAATTTTCTAATAGCAAAAAATTACTGTAAATCCCCTAATAAAAATTATCAAAATTATCCATTTTTTTGCTGATTCTAGAGTGATATTACCCGTTAAAAAAGAAACAAAATTTCCAGCAACATTATAGAATGACGAATAATTCCTTTCTTCTAAAAGATTCTATAATAACCTATTAGAAAATTGGTAAAAAAAAATGGACATTTTCAATCGAACTTTTCAAGAGTTAATTACGTCTGTGCATAAATATTTCAAATGAAACAAAATATATCGAGAATCTTTGAGCATCAAGATTAATCGGAGATTCGAAAAGTTATTAGACACTCAGTAAACGAAAGACGGGAGATTACCGAGTGTGCGTATATTTCACTATGAGAATAAGTCTCGTATACAGGAGTTATTCTTTTTTCTTGATGTAGGAGAGGGGTGAGAAACGAGGGAATAAATCCAAATAGTAAATACCGAACGATGGAGGTAAGAGAGAGAGTCAAGCAGAAGTTGGCCAACGTGAGAGGAGGTCGAGGATCCTTTTGGGACGGGAATAGGGATGGGGGTTAAAGTGAAATGGGTTGGGAATTTCTAATATATAAGAGATATAAAGATCTCCGTGCGTGCTTTCCCTCTTCCTGTCTCGCCTTCCAAGCCCAAGAGCCCGCTGGATTCGGAGTCTTTTCCAAAAGATTCAAATAAGACGAGCGTATATAGAACGTCCGAGAGAACGGCGAAAGAAGTGTATATATGAGACGATGATAGAGGGTATAAGGAAGAGCTGTTTCCTTGAGGTTTTACTCTCAAGACCTCGTTCTGTATGTATATAAGCTAGCACGTCGGTGTATAGATATTATACGGAGGATATGGAAGGAGAAAACCGCGGAAGAAATCTGAACAGCCAACAACACAGAGAGAGGGCGCGCGACGACCTTTATATTTAACCTTTTCTTAAGACAGTCTTATAACAGAGCTCGTACTTATATTCTTCTTTGGCCCCGCGTTCTCCTCTTCTCGCTTCTTATCCACTGGTCGATGACCCTTCAGCTCCTTCAAGCCTCCATATTTCTTTTTCTTCCTTCTTACTTCGCCATTCCTCTTTCGTATACAGTGGCTCAGGATGGGCACTCAAAACGGCCACTAACCTTCTCGATTTTCTTTTTATTCTGGGCCCTTCATCCTCAACCTCATCGTCACTGCCGTTCGACAGTGTACACACGAAAGTTTAGCCATTTCCCTTTGGCCTCGTTCTCCCGGGAGACGAAGATCTTCCTCCGGGAGTATCCTCGAGCTGGGTCCCTTTTTTTAACAATGAGACCTACGAAGGAAAGAAAGGAAAAGAGAGAGAATGACAGAGGAGAGAAAACGAGAGAGGTACCGATCTCCCGAAGAACTTCAACGATATACCGCTGGGGTTGAATCTAAAAGGGGTAGATAATTCTCCGTCTCGGTATTAATTAGCAAATTAAAAGATTCGAGATGCGGGTGGTTCTCGGCTGAATTCTTTTTTTTTTTCGTCGTAAACGCCAGACGAATTTTTTATTCTTGAGTTTATATTTGACCCTTTCTCAACAATGACGATAAAAATTTTCAAGTTAAAATATAGAAATTGATTGCTGATTTAATCATTTGTCAAGCTCTTGTCGAGGTGACATCATTGCCCACTCATTGAACTTTCAATATCATAAAATCGATTAGTTTCTTTATCGTTCTTGGTGAATCCTACAATTTTTTTTTTCTTCAGCTTTATTTGATGCTCTCATTCTACTTTCAAGCTATTCGCAACTTTATCATTTATGGCGATCGTCGTTCGAGGCTCGTATTTTTCAAGGAGGTGAGAATCGCGGCTCGACTAAAAGATGAAGGGAAAAGAGAAAAGAAAGAGAGAGAGAGAGTAAAATAAAAATAAAAATGAAGGAAAAAGCGAAATCACGGAGATACAGCGGCGAATATACACGAGGACGAAAACGGTATGCCCTGACGCTCCTGACTAAACACTGATAACGCACGCCCAGGAATTTCTTTGCATGTTATAAACATACGTAATCGTACACAAATAAGATTAGCATAGGACTCGTGGCGTGCTGGATTCAGCGAAAGAGTCAGCCACCCAGGAAGAGAAAGACAGATGAAACCAAGAAGGATGAAGGGCGGGGGGGCGGGCTGGGGAGGAGAAAGGAAAACGAGAAAGACAGTACACACATTTTCATGTACGTGTGTATAGACGTGAGTACACGTATACATGAGCAAAACCACATACTTATTTGAGATGCGAGACTCGTCCCTGCATTTCTAGTATCAAAAGTATACGAAACTTCATGAAAATAACCTCTCTCCGGGAAGAATCGCAAGAAACTCTCAGAGACTCACTTTAGCAAATGTATATTCGCATGCACCAAATGAGAATGAACGAACGAGAGAGAATTCCTGTCGCGTTGTTATCTCGATAGAAGGTTGATCATAAAAATTGAAGAACGTTATATCCTTCCGTTGCACTTTGTCATCATTGTAACATCGATTTTTCTCAATAAGAAAAGACGATATCATGCTTCGACTGTCCGTTTCGTATATGCGATCATTGTGACCTATAAATCCATTCTACCGATACTGAAATAACTTTGACGAGTGATCAAAGATTTTCCTAAAGATGTCATATAATGACAGTCTCGACTCTATCGAGGCCGCCATTATTGCTGCAGATATAGAATAGGATTAACGGAAGTCTACGAGATAAAATCAAAGCCAGAAGAATGGGGATGGAAGTACTTTATTCTCTTCAATCCCTTCGTTGCGTCTCTTCCGCTTTTCGTAACTCGACATAGTATATATACTCTGATTCGCCGAAAAATGTTCTTCCAACTTTCATCTCTTCGCCCTTCCTATATACATACATCCAGACCCGAATCTCTTTCCCACGGTATACATACACTCTCTAAAATCCACTTGCGGATAGTACCAACTTAATAAAACAAATTCTCGTGGTGTGTAAACAGGCGCGCAGGGATGTATATATGGGCGTGGGAGCACAAGTGAGAGCGGAGAAACGTTCGAGTCAGACAACAAGGATGAGAGTAAAGCGAGTTTTCATTCGTTGTTATACGCGTTTATATACATGCACGCACGTTTGTTCATGCGGATCCGCTGTGCGTCCCCGAGGAACCGAGTACTCTCCCGCGAAGAGATGAACACGAAAATTTCCTAAACCTTCCAGAATATACGGCGATAATGCTTCTGCAGGAGAAAGAGTGAGATGAGACAAACCGCTGCTCGAACGCCATTAGACAAGATCAATATTGTTCGAAATACAGGACCGAGAGTTTAAGGCCCCCGCGGTTGTATAACTGCGAAAGCGAATTCATTAACGGACCTATTATTACCCGTTGCGATTCTACTAACGCCGGTCTCTCGCTACTTCATCCCTTTTCTCGGCTCTCCGGGGGCTCTCGCACCGTCAACCGCCCCCAAATCCCCTTCCCTCTTCCCTCCCACTGCTGCCCCCTTCGAGCTTGCGGTTTTGGCTTGCTTTCGCTTTTAAAGCTCTTCCATGTATATTCAGCCAATTTCCATTACCATTCTCTATATCTTTCACCTCCATTCGATTCTGAATTCTTAAAACTCGTACAGACTTATATTATATTTGCGCTGGAAGCAATAAATCTTATGGATTTTGAATCAACAAATACGTATGTTTCAATTGAAAATCATTCGCACTGTTGATCACTGGTACAAAGCCTCGTTTTTACAGGCTCCTGATTGCATCAATTCGTTACGTTTTAACATCGACTATTCGGTTTTTCTTGATGATTCCAGGCAAGCACACTGTTCGCAGCCCTGAAGCAGCAACAGGCGAGAGACACGACCTGGGAACAGGAACACCGTGAGAGGCAGCATCATTGCAAAGACAGAAGTGGTGGTGTTACAGATAACGATCAGTTGCACCAACATCAACAACTTCATTTGCCACATCATCATCAGCAGCAGCAGCAACAGCAGCAGCAGCAAGAGCTCACGATCGAGTATCGAAGCAATGGAAAGCACAGTCCCGGTGGACACGCAGTGACATCAGCATCCATGACCCAGCAAAAGCAACCGACAATCTCACAACAATCACAACAACCGAATTCCGGTGGTGGTGGTGGTGGTAGTGGTGGCAGTGGTAGTGGTAGTGGTGGTGGTGGTGGTGGAGGTGGTGGCGGAGGCGGCGGTGGTAGTGGCGGTGGTGCTTTGCCCGGTTTACAGACGAGTCCTCGTCACAGTCCACAGGCCCCACAACGAGGCTCGCCCACTAATCCCACCCAGGGTCAATTGACGGGAGGACCACCTGGGGGTCCCCCGTCTCAGACACCCACGCAGATGATGCTCAGCCCGGCGAGTGGCATTCATCAAATGCAACAACTACTGCAACAGCACATACTCAGCCCTACGCAGTTGCAGTCTTTCATGCAGCAGCACACGCTGTATCTTCAACAACAACAGCAACAGCAACAGCAGCATCATCAGGTTTGTTCGGAAACAAACACTTTTTTTTTATTGTTCTTTTATAGTCGAAACTACGTATTTTCAACACATGCATTTTCAACATCATCTATTTTCGACTAATTTCAATAATGTACAAGATGCGTTCCAAAGCAAACAGAACTTTTTTTAAATTGCCAATTTTAGTGGCACCATTGCAATAGAACTTATTGCGTTAGGTAACTATACTAGTTCTCCACTCTCTGAATAAATACTGTAACTATCTATTATACATAAAAATGGCCTTAAATCTGAAAATTAAAAACTTAAAACCCATTTTATTTGAAAAATAACGAAATGAGTTGTTTGACATGGACAAGTTAAAAATACATGATTTGAACTGTGTTTTATAGTCTTGAAAAGCAATTTTTTTTTCATTCTCTCGTAAAGTGCCTCTGAGCCATTAGTCGTGTCAGGTTAATAAACGAATCGACAAACGAAAAACTAATCAATTGTCCAATTATTTACGACCAAGGAATCGGCGTCCGATCATGCCTCGAACCACGAACGCTTCGGATACTTTTCGTCCTTGAAAAACGTGAGTAAACTTTGATTAATTATTGCCACGAACGTTCTTCTTTTATTTTTAATCTTTCCTCTCCTATCTTTGATCGTCGTTGAACAAAAAAAAATCCTCCTTCTTCTTCTCTTCCTTCTCCAATCTCTCTGTAGACTCGAACGAGAAAGAATCTTTGAAAAATTACCCTCTTCTCGCGTTTCACACGATCGAAACGAGTATCTCAACCATCAACCTTTTTTTTTTTACTCTCAGGCTCTTTTCCGTCCAATCGGTAATTCTAAATTAAAGAAAAAAAGTATAATCATAACGGAAAATTCAATCATCGTGTTGTCCCTTTTAGCAGACATTATTAAAATTTTTTTCAAAAGTACACATTAATATCATAATGTGTGTTTGAATATAATATTGAGGCAATTAAAAAGAAAAAAAAACAAATTATTCAACTGCAGATTTAAAAACTTAATTAGGTAAATTGTCCATTTAAGGAACTCCTATGCCATTGACAGAACAATAATTTTATTATCAATTTTTATTATTTTTAATTTCGAACATTAAATTTTCAATATTTTTCACAATAAAATATGAATATTTTATTTAAATTTTCAAACTGTTTAAAATGGAATAAAAAATAAATATTTCACTCCAAGTTACGATGCAACGAGATTATTAAATTTAAAAAAAAAACCGTTTTGTTCCACAATGGGCCGGTGTTTCATCCACCCAACCCATTTTGTTTTACTTCTTTTTTTTTTCAAACCCAAGAATCTTCGAACAAAGACAGTCCCATAAATTCACGTTCGCGATAAGATTCTGCTGACCAGCAACGATAAGCAACACGAGAGCAAAGTTGGGAAAATCAGTAGCTTGGACTTTGATTGATATCCGTGAGTTGTGTATAGTTCTGTTGTATAGCATAGCTGTTGTGAAAATCCTGAAAGATTCACCGATTTATCCGGGCCAACAGCAAATCCCGTATTAGGCTGTCCGATCGTGATCGAGGGTGTGGGGAGGGGGTGGGGAGGGAGGAGGGGGAAGATCTTCGTTTAACGCCTGATACGAGAGCAGTATTTACGGTTACGAAGGAGAGAAAAAAAAAACGATAAGGTTTTCACAGCTCACTGCTGATGTGTAGGGGTGTGGATTCGAGAATACCAGGGACGAATCTATGCCGCCCTGGATAAGGGACTACGCGAGAGAGAGATAGAGAGGGAGAAAGAAAGAGAAGAAAAGAGAAGCTCAAGGATCTTTCGCACGTGTATACAGTTATACGAACGAAAAGCGTCCAATATTTATTCAGCGTTGACGGTCCACGTACCGACAAATATTTAGATAGTCCGACTGTCCAGTTTATTATGATCACACGCTCGTGTACTCTTACTCGTAAGACTAATTACGACCGGAAGCCATCTTTGTTGCACTTCGATAGAAAATATTTAATCGCTTTCTATGTTGTTCAAAATGTCTTTTGTATTGGGAAATCGATACACGGACAGCTTTTATTATTCGAAAAATACTCAAAAATAAATTGTGCATTATTAAAACTTGATAATTAAAGTCTCTTTATTTTATCGAAATTATTATTAAACAATTGTATCACAAGTATTTGAATGTAAAAAAATTCTATTGCCTACTATTAACTCGTTTAAGACAAAATATTATCTGGTTTTTTAAAACGAGGGATTTTTTCGAGCCATCCAGAAGCTCCTTAGAGTGTTTAGAATTTTAATTAACATCTGAAAAATGTTAAGAATAAAAAAATACATATTTTTTTTTTTTCAAAGAAACGTTCCCTCAAAATATCCCTCAAAATACCCCGCCAGAATCGCTTGCAAAATGAATAAAATTTCTGTTAATCCCCTCTCGCAATAACTTCGTAAACAAACTTCGGTATCTCATTTATCCTCGTTGCACATTCCCCTCTCTTTCTCTCTCTCTTGCCTTCTCTATTATTTATGCTGATGTGATAAACGCCCGGTCCGTGAGTTTTCCACGGATTCTAACGTCTTGAAATATTCCCGTTGGCTCGAACAGGGGATGCAAATAAAAAAAAAAAATTGTAGGGTTGAAAATTCACGGGATAAAGAGTCGGCGGGCGAAAAAGAGACGAAAAACGTGCTGGGGGGTTTTGGTCAGGGCCAAGGGATGAAAGTTATATGTATATGAAGAGTCTCCGAGGATGGGCTGTCGGATAGGGTGGGGTTGGGCAATTAAGCGACGCCGTCAGCCGTTGTCTCGTTGTTTGTCTTCGAGGTATCCCATAAAATGCTACAACCCCCTTACCCCCCACCCTTCTACTCTTTTCTCCTTCCCTTTCTTTCTTATGCGCCTTAACTCGCGCAGTGTCCCGCGACTATTCTCTTCTTTTTTTTTCCTTCTTCTTTTTCTTCTTCTTCTTCTTGCTGCTCCTCTTCGTCATAACTGGAGACACCACGGCACCCTCGTGATTTATTCATCACCGTCGAGACGCACAGGCGTTATTCTTTTGCATCTGCTTCTCTCCTTCCCTCCCCTCCCCCTCCTCCTTTTTCTTCCCGCCACATCGAAGGAAGTATGTTGACGAGATTTTTTCCTCGTGACGAATCTATTTTTATTTCTTCCTTCCGGAAAAGAAGAAAAAAAAAAACAAAGTAATTTAAGATTTCGATCGTGTTATTGGCCACACGGAGATACGGATCTCAAACTCCCGCATTTCGATTTCATTCAC
This sequence comes from Mesochorus sp. PSUC_FEM 10030011, assembly GCA_018906735.1. NCBI lineage: Eukaryota > Metazoa > Arthropoda > Insecta > Hymenoptera > Ichneumonidae > Mesochorus > Mesochorus sp. PSUC_FEM 10030011. The sequence goes on along the minus strand of JABMBV010000541.1, from coordinate 513 downwards.
GTTCCAGCATCAACACCAGCTCGCCGAGCTTGGTCGAAAGCAACTCGAGCAGAATATGCAACAGTTGCAGGAACAACTACAGGTCAACGTCATACAACAGACACATTTGTTGCAAACGGCCGATAAGAAAAAGGCCTCGGCCACGTTGCAGCAACTCTCGTTGCAGCAACAACAATTGATTCAACAATTGCAAATCACGCAAAGACAATATCTGCTCCAGCAGAGCCTCGGCCTACAGGGACACAATCATTCGTCAGGTAATTTCGTATGATTTTCGGCAGTTTTTACGTACAATTATTTTGAAGATAAAAAAATCGCACTCCAATATGTGAAATTTCGGGAATAATCATCGTCTAGAAATTATGATATTTTTTTTTTTGGAAATCCCAATTTTTTGATACCTTCTATAAAAGCTCACAGTTACAATTTTAAACAATGATTTTTTTTAAATACTTTGCAATATGATATTCAAAAAGTTTCACTCAAATTTTCAATAAATGTTGATAAAATTTG
>JABMBV010000530.1:0-11857 GCA_018906735.1 Mesochorus sp. PSUC_FEM 10030011 | reverse complement strand
ATATACATATATACTATCGCGACGCGAGAGAGTCTTACGATCTCGTTTGGAGGTTGGAATTGTTGCGAGCGCATGCTTTTCTCATCCTTCGCTCCCGTTTCCCCTTATCGCTGCGGTGTTGTACATGTATATAGGCTTTGGGAGCAAAGCCATTCCCATTACCTCGGAGCTTTGTTTCTCTCTACATATATATATAAGTAAATATACATATACATATAGGTCGTCCTCGTAATCGTCCTCGTAATCGTCAAGATGAATTGCGAACGAAAAGAGAAAGAAACACCCGCGATAAGATCGATGAAATAACGTTCGTTGCTGTTACTTTTTTTTTCGCCAAAACTTCGGAAAGATATTATTGGAAATGATCTTTGAAAAAAGAAAATTATTACTTTTGTTTAAGGCTCGATACGCTATTCCGAAATCATTCACAAAAAACTGATACGATTTTATACGACTTGATGGAATTACGAAAAAAAAATTGTCGAGAAAAAAAAGATAATTGTCGTCGTAAAAAAAAATATGAAAATTAATACGATTTTATAGGACTTGAAAAAAATTTCAAAATAATTGTCAAGAAAAAAAACTGATAATTAACCGTTGTTTGGAAAAATTTTTTTAAATACATAAATATGATTTTATATAATTTGATGAAATTTCAAAATTTCCATAAAAAAAATAATGATCATTGTTTCAAAACAAAACAAATACAAAAATGCATACGATTGTATAAGACAGAAATTTCAAAAAACTCGAGAAAAAAATCATTGTTTCAAAAGCAAACAAAAAATCGGAGAAAAAAGCACATAATTATTGTTTCAAAATAAAAAAAATCCGAGAAAAAAAAGGAAATTATTGTTTCGAAAACAAACGAAAAAAAAAAAAAAAATTGAAACACAAAACAGTGGTTGGGCAGCTGTAGAGTATGAGAGTAAGCTTCCCCGGAGCCGCGATCCTGTCGACGAGGGAGCAAGTAGCGAAATAGTTAGCGTTCGAGCTGGCGGTAGTCGAGCCGAACAAGAGATTTCCCCCCTTGGGAAGATGTTACTCTACTTGCGCTCTAGCTGTTTCACTTTCACTATAACCCCGCGCGTTCGTCCTCCCACGAACGGCACGACTATCATCTCATGTACCCACACACACACGTTTCTCCACTCGTGTGTCTTTCTTCGTTTTTCCCCTTCCCCCACCCTTGACAGGATCCCGCAGAGAAAATTCCCTCCACAAGCCCTCCGAGGGGGGTCACTTACGTCGTCCCATGAGGTCGTTCCTCACGAGAGGGGACCGCGCCGGCAAGGCCCACCACAAGAACACTCGGGATACAAAAGATCTCCCCCTCCCCTTTTCCTCCTTGCAGAATCTTTGCCGATTCTGTGTGTGTGTGTATGTTTGAGCAGGAATATGTGTGCTTGTATACTTGAAAAATCTAAGTGTTTTTGTGCGGAGAGAGGGAGATACAGAGAGTCGTGCCTTCGCCGATGACGCGTCGTAAGGACGAACGTGTGTCGTGTTCTTTTTTTTTTCTTTCTTTTTCCTTTTCTTTCTTTTTTTTTTCGTTCAAAGCATCCCCGCGCCGAGTGGTAATTCGCACTCACCAACTTGTGATAAGTATGAGTAACAACGGGGATACTGGGGTAGGGGCTATATCGAAAGATCGATGGTGGTAGAGGTGGTGTGCACTTTGGGGGCTTAACCGGGGCTATATATACACAGTACGACACCTCCACCATCAGTCACCTTCTCGACTTAATCCGCACATCCCAGTGTGTTGTTCCTCGGATTGGGAATCGCGGTTTGGTGAGTCTGAGACGCTGTTGTAGTTTTTTTTTTCCTTCAAAGACCATGGATTTATTTTTTAATTAAAGAAAAAAGAAAGAAATTAATTTATCATAGTTTTCGTGTATGTAGTGATCGATCAGGGTTTTACGCTCAATTAAATTTTTGGTGAAATGTTCTCATCGGAATATATCGAATCTTTCACTCGACAATCGGTTGACTAATTGAACAATTACCGAACCGATAGATAGCAATCTCTTTGACGTTAGTATATAACATCCAATGCTACGAGGCAAAATGTTCGCGTGTATATTCTCGTAGTTACTACCGCAACCGTATAAATCAACGGACGATCTTCTCTGTATACGATTTTATTTTATGTATATAAAATTGCGGAAAAAAAGAACGGTAAAAACACACAAATACGTTAATAGAATTGCTCTTCGGAAGCTTGAATCGTCGTGATTGTAGCTTTTCACTCAAGGGAGGGGGGGGAGGGGGCTAACTTTCCATTCTTCTGGTCGTGGCAAACCGCGAGATTATAAACGTTTCAAAAAATATATCCGCGTGCCATTGACAATGCTCAACCTCGAACGTATAAACTCGATTTCACGGCTTTAAACTTTGTCGCGCGCGCGCGTTATTCGTGCACGTAAACTAAGACGTTATTTATTATGTACGCGTATATACCGATAGAGAAATTTCATTGCATCCGAAGATCTAATTCGTCTCTTGATTATTCTTACTGTTCCCCAGATATTAAGGACTTTAGGCTAAGCAGAACACCAACACCAACACCATGAGGCTGTGGCTGTTGTGGATCGGTGAGTTTCGCATCTTTTATCCATTTTCCATTAAAACTTTCGTTGCGCCTTTCTTCTTTACTTTTTTTTTTTATCGAAAAAAACATTGAAAAAGATTTTCCATCGGGATAAAGGAAGGAAGAGTACAAACTTTTCTACTTAAAATAGAATAATTGTGTTCCACATGTGTGTGTGTGTGTGTATGTGTGGGTGGACTCGAATATTTCCGGGCTCGAGTGCAATTCGGAAAGCGTGAGAAAAAAAAGAACATAATAGATTATCAGAATCACGGGAAAAAATATTCTGCAAACCGGATCCTCAATTTCGGCTAATTGTGCAAATCTGAGGATATGATCCAACGTAATGACCTGGTGAATCGTTGAACGAGACACTGAGAGCCCATTTTTGTTGGTTTTTTTTTCGTGATTATAATGACAATTGACTCGGTAATATACGTTGTCTCGAAGGAAGATTCGCGAATATACCGAGAGGGAGTAATTTCGCAACGGAGGGTCGCGCAACGAAGTAACAATGGTCGAATTAAAAAAAAAAGTCTGTTGGGATCTCTCCTACATAAGAGAGGGATCTCCGGGCACGCGTGAGCTCCTCTCAAACTCTCTCGCGATGTACCAGACCCGCAGAGAGGGACAAAAGATACATTGAGAGACAGACAGACAGAGAGAAACGAGAGTCTTCTCCGACCGACGAAATTTCGACAATTCTCTCGCGCGCCCTTCGTAACTTCCTCTAATTAAAATGGGCTGTAGATAGCTAAAGATTGTTTTTCTCGGCTCGATTCGCGTGATTCGTGGGTGGTTGGATTACAAGACCATGCACGGGATATCAGTAACACGAGTACATCATTATCTGACAACCCACAGCCTGTAGATCTTAATGCCCCCGAGGATGTTCCAGCGCGTTAGAACGTTTCTGATAATAAATTTCTCGAAGTTTTTGATTCATGATAGACTTGAAATATTATTCATGAAAAATATCAAGGTCGCTCGTTTATATTCCAATGCATCTATCTTTTGGAAAAGTGAAAAAAAAAACAAGGTGTGTGTTAATACACACACGCTGGAAGTGAATATTTCTTTACATTTTGGTGATGTAAATCATTATATCAATTGAAGAAGGCTTTACGAAGACATATATTTTTTCTATTGTTAATTTAAAAACAATTTTCAATTGGGCTGATGGGAACAAAATTTCAAAGAGTATTGAGGAAATAAAAAACTTTGAAGTACTGATTACATGATAAAATGTGCAAAAATATCGAAAAAGAACAATGTCGGTGGGATTAACATGATCAGTTATTGTATGAAGATGTCATAAAATAATCGTTCACGGCACTAACTGTTTTGTATTTTAATTTTCCACATAACAAAGATTGTGCAGACTTTGTTATTCATTAAATGTTGATGATTAAAATTTAAAAAATAACATGCCTCGCTATAGCTAATTAGCAATTTTCAATGTCTGAGAGATTTTAAATTCTGCTGCCAAATGTCATATCGTTTTATGTCAAATCGCGATAGGTGGCGCTAAGGTACTCTTCCCTTACTTTCTCTTATACAAACTAATACACGCATTCTCAGGCTTTCTATTGGATAGCCTATACTTTCTCTTGCTCACCATTGGCCCCTCTCTCTTATCGTTATTTCTTAAACTACATTCTTTTGGATATTTAACACACGCAGAATTCTCCAGCGTCGTATAAGAAGTATTCACTTCAAAAAATCTCTCTATACGATTAATTTTGAAAAAGATAGATAACTCCGTTCCATGAAATTTTATTTCATACTGTTCTGTCAAAAAATAAAATGACAATCTGTTTCCTTTTTTTATTATTGATATGAATATAAAAAAGATGCTATCATCTTGGATCCACTATTTTCAATTTTAAAAATCTGGGTTTAGATTCACAATCAACGATCCCAAAAATCCCTATATGCTAATTTTTATGGAAATCCGTTTATCCCAAAATATTATCAAAATTTGAAACCTTTAGGAGAATTTTCCTCAATTTTTTTTCGTACAAATCTTGGCCTGACAGTACGAAGAAAACAAAAAAAATTAGCCAAATCGGTCAAGTCGTTCTCAAGTGATGCGCTCATATACATAGTCCATTTTATTTTTATTTATATAGATTCAACTTAATATCAGACTATTCCGTAAAAAAAAAAGATAAAGATATTAATTCATTTATTTCATTTAATTTAACGCTATTTTATAGAAAAATGTATTACTTATTAGTTTTTTTTGCATTTCAAACTGTTCCAGAAAAAAAAGAATAGAAAAATGGCTGAATTTAGGCACCTTCTTTGTTGTGATTAGAAATACGGGATAATCAATTTCTTGGCTTTTGTTGAGGTGGCAAAAATCCTTAACTTCATAAGATAGGCGAACGATTGATTATCCTGTAGCTCGAGCGAGTAGTCGCGACCGGATAAAGGTCAAGTGTATGCAAACACCATTTGGTGAAACAACATTTTCTGATAATCCCTCGGCGTGATTCCGTTCTTTGGTACATCTACTGTGTGGCGCTCCGTATAGATCTTACTGTGGCTGACCAGGAGTGGCCTCCTCCTCCTCCTTCTCCTCCTCCTCTTCTGCGTACTGTATATACGTTTTTCTGTACTTGTCTCGCGTATCAGGAATCGCAGATCTTCCTCTCATCCTACACGCTACGCTGATGTTATTTCGTCGATATTACGTAAAAATTTACCTTCACCGATGGGATCCCCACAGTCGAGCACATCTTCAACTACGTATGTAAGGTGGTGGGTAAAAAAGCAGATGCAAAAGTGCGCAACATAAGAACGAAACTTGGAACGAAAGCGAGAAAACAAGAAATCTTTTCTGATGGGTCCAAGTCAAGATTTCCCCAGGTGGAACGATAAAAAAAAAATTTCGAGTGAGAGAAAAGAGCGAGAAAAGTGTTCATCATCTTTCCAAAATAAAATCTGACTTTTCACTCTCGAGTTTTTAAATACACTAGGACATATGATAATATACATATGAAAGGTGTTTATGCATAAAGTGTCTATGAAAAATTGCGTTAAAAGAAACTCATTAATTTTTTTTTTCACGCGCATATACTGCATATATATATATAAAAGGCTATAAGCCAATATACTCTCGGTGCGTTACGTAGATTACGAGTGAAAATTGTCGTAATCGCAAACACGCAAGGCCTCCAAGAACAACTATGTAACATATAGGAGAAAGAACGTTTTTTGATGCTCTTGCTGATGTGCACTATTGCTCGAATCTCTTGGCTCTTTCGTGCGAAGTGAACACAGAGAAATGAGTTTGAATAACAAAAAAAAAACATTTCACTGTGACATAACTTTTCCGCTAATTAATTAGGAGCATTGTCGGGATCCGAGCTCACCACACTGTGTATAAGCGAGTGGGGAAGCCCGAGAAGAGTTCGCACACTCACTGCAGGTGTGGGTATTAACGCTCACCGGGGTTTAAACGGCACAGATAACTAATCTCACTACCAGCGGCATTGTTCTTTCATAATCGTATCTATACGTCGAAATGTACCTCCAAGATCCCCTTAATTTTTTCATGCAAATTATGAACGTCTTTTTTTTCTCTTCTTCTGTTTCAGCCTTACTGGCTACAACCCGGGATTCTTTGGTAAGTATTTTTTTTCATATACTTGGTCTCTAAATTACTATGCACATTAATCAACGATGGGATAATTGTACTAAACAAAATGATTTTTGTTGACCCTGTTGTTTCATCGTTTTGACATAGATGGCAAGATACGCAGCACAAAGATTTTGCCATTTTTTTTTCTTTCAAGCACTTTCTCGATGCATTCCCGTAGAAGAAATATCTATTTTTCATTGTGCAATAACTTGACGTGCATCTGTCTCTCGAATCGCTTGTCTTTTCTATCTCTTTCTCTCAGACTCTCTTGCTGTGATCAATGCAGCAATTTCATGTTGCAAAGGGGGAAAATGAATAATGAAGAAATGCTACCATCAGAGGGGAGAAGGGATCGAATACATAATTCTTTAATGTACGATGGGTTTGAGATTTTTCGGAGGACGCGCTCTCACCATTTCAATCTTGAGAAATAATTAAGATTCTTTCTGGGAATTACCTATCTATTTATTCTTGTTAATTGCAATGCTACCATATCAAGTAAAATATATTTTTAACTATTTAGGCGCAAGAGGGTTATAATTATCCGATACCAAGCAATCCACTAATACCCGGGCGTCCTGGAAGTGGTAGTACAACAAAACCTGGAGGATATCCAGGTACTTCAGACGGACCATATTCTTTACCCGGGAGTGGTGGTACAAGTCCAGGTAAACCTGGCGGTGGCTTCCCCACGGGTGGCTCTGGCGGTTATCCCAATGGTCGTCCAAGTGGACAAGGACCGAGTACTGGAGGCTACCCGTCGGGTGGACAAGGACCAAGTACTGGTGGATACCCATCAGGTGGACAAGGGCCCAGTACTGGTGGATACCCATCAGGTGGACAAGGGCCCAGTACTGGTGGATACCCGTCAGGAGGACAGAGACCGAGCACAGGAGGATACCCATCCGGTGGGCAAGGGCCTAGTACTGGCGGGTACCCATCAGGTGGACAGAGACCAAGTACAGGAGGATATCCTTCCGGTGGACAAGGACCAAGTACAGGAGGATATCCTTCTGGCGGACAAGGACCAAGTACAGGAGGATATCCTTCTGGTGGACAAGGACCAAGTACAGGAGGATATCCTTCTGGTGGACCCGGTGGGAAACCAGGTACAAGCGGCGGCTATCCATCTGGTGGAGCACAAGGACCTGGTGGAAGACCTAGTGGTGGATATCCGTCGGGAGGAGGCCAAGGACCATCAGAGGGATATCCCAAGGACCGACCTTCTATTCCATTTCCAAGTGGAGAACCAAGTCGGCCTGGAGGTCGACCATCTAATGGAGGATACCCATCCGGTAGACCTTCTGGTGATACTGGCAAACCTGGCGGACAATATCCCAGTGGGGGACCAGGTGGATATCCCTCAGGTGGACAGGGACCTAGTGCAGGGTACCCGAGCGGACGCCCGGGAAGTCAAGGACCCAGCGGTGGATATCCTTCAAGTGGAGATGGACAAGGTCCTCAGGGTCCTGGAGGTTACCCAAGCGGAGGAAGACCCGGCAGCGGACAGCAAGGTGGTCCAGGAGGATATCCTAGTGGTGGTTATCCTAGTGGTGGCCAAGGTCCTTCTGGTGGTCAAAGACCTGGTCAAGGTCCAAGCGGCCCCATAGGACCATCCGGGGGTTATCCTAGTGGACAACAGCCTGGTGGCCAGCGACCTGGTGGACCTTCGGGTGGGTATCCGAGCGGTGGGCAAGGCCCCAGTGGACCATCAGGTGGATATCCAAGTGGTGGGCAAGGTCCAAATGGACCATCGGGTGGGTATCCGAGCGGTGGACAAGGCCCCAGTGGACCATCGGGTGGGTATCCGAGTGGTGGGCAAGGCCCCAGTGGACCATCGGGTGGGTATCCGAGTGGTGGGCAAGGCCCCAGTGGACCATCAGGTGGATATCCGAGCGGTGGGCAAGGTCCCAATGGACCATCGGGTGGACAAGGACCTTCCGGTCCTGGAGGTTTTCCGGGAGGATTTCCCAGTGGACAAGGTGAAAATCAGGACGGTGGATCTTATGACGATGGAGATTATTCAGCTATTCCTGGGGAGCCTGGTCGTGATTATCCTATCTACGCTGATATTCCTGAGACAAGTTTCCGGTGCGATGCCCAACAATTCCCCGGCTACTATGCTGATGTTGAGACCCAGTGTCAAGTTTTCCACATATGTGCTAATAACAAAACATACGACTTCCTTTGTCCAAATGGCACTATTTTCAATCAGCAATTTTTCGTTTGCGTGTGGTGGAATCAGTTTGACTGCAATTCTGCACCAGGTTTATACTACTTGAACGAAAATCTATATGATTATACGATTATGGGTAGTCCTGGAGGCATAGGTGGACTGGATGGAACGTTTGGATCGAATATTCCTTCCGGTCAAAGACCTCAGGGGCCGTCTGGTCCAGGGTATCCAGGACAGGGACCACAGGGACCGTCCGGTCCAGGCTATCCAGGACAGGGACCACAGGGACCATCTGGTCCAGGCTACCCAGGACAAGGTCCGCAGGGACCATCTGGTCCAGGATACCCAGGACAGGGACCACAGAGACCATCCGGTCCAGGCTACCCAGGACAAGGACCTTCAACACCAGGAGGTTTTCCGGGTCAAGGAACACAGCGACCGGGTCAATCCGGTGGCCCTAGCTATCTAGCTCCGGATTCGCAAAGACCTCCAGGAGACCAAAGGCCTGGATACCCAGGTGCTCAACCGCCAGCGCCTGGTTACCCGGGAAGTGGCTCAAGACCTCAAGGTCCTTCGGGTAATCAAGGACCGTCAGGAGGTGGTAAGCCATCAGATACATACCCTTCGCAAGGGCCATCGCAGCCAGATCGCGAATATCTGCCACCACGAACCGGTTAGATCGAAAAAAATGATGAAACTAATAATTCCACCTAAGCGAATGGATCTGCAACGAAATCACAAAGCCACGGAATTTTGTTGTCGGTGCTAGAACTTATATGTACATACGTAAATATTGATAAAATCTTTTTTTAATTATTATTGTCGTACTAATATGATAGATAAGTAATCGATGCGATGTACAGCCTAACTGTATGACACACATAAATGAACATGACACACGCGCAGGCATAAGAATTACGATTGAATAACAACGGTGATCATTGTAATGTGAAATATTTGAAAAGCCTGCAAGTATTATTAGGCCAAGTATTTATTTATTCATTTTTCTTTTGTTTTTTTTTTCTTCAACAATGCATCCATGTAATTGATAAAACCCGAAGTGCCTTTGAGCAATTTATACATTTCGATATAATTTAATCACATGAGGTATAGAAATCGGGCAAATTGTAATTGTCAATACGATACTTTAGTTCCCCGCATTTATTTTTCACAACATTCTCACTACGGTAAAACATTAAACGCGATATAAATTTTTCGTTTTTTTTTTAATTGATCCAATGATATGAAAATGTAATGTATCACTATACTTTTGTAACAAATGGTTTGAGATACGTAGGAGGCCATTATGTATTTTATACGTGAAACTGAATGAAAAATAATAAAAAAAAAAAGAAAATAAAGTTAAAAAATGAAAATAAAACGATCCTTTGTTCTTCGATTATTGAGTATACAACCTATATATGCATGTGTGTATATACATGCTGCGCAACGAAAATTGTCGAATACAGTTATTATTCGCGTGAGATGACACCGCGAGTTGCGGGCGAGTTGGTAAAAAAAAAACACAGGCGTCGGGCGGGTAACGCGCACGTGACTCCTCCGCCTTTCCCTTTTCACTCATTACTGTAATTACCAATTTTGAATTGTTCGTAAGGACGGAGGGGTGACACAGGCGTATTTGAAATCACGTGAAATATTATTTTGCATGGCATACACGGTAGAAGCATAATTGTAAGAATATTATAATCACGGGGATGGGTCTCACCTTCGCGTGTACGAGAATCCGTCTGTAATACCACTACATATTTTATAACTTTAAACACACAGCATATTTGGCAATATATCTTTGAATTTGTTTCTCGTGGGCTTGCAAGGGCTGATGGCTGTCGCAACGAAACTCCGTACATGCGTCTTCTATACAGTTAATTCCAGCTCGACGTGCGAGTGTCCGTCGCAGTGATGACCCTTAGACCTGCAATTACTCGTTTCGTGATATAAGTGGCCAAAGCACGCTCCCTCACTCTCGCACGCGGTCTAACCGGCAATTAGGCGTGTACCTATCCTCGAAATGTGCCCACGGAACGATAATTCCTCCTGTCTCTCTTGGCCTACGATTGAACAGCGTTCAAAACATCACCTTATCCCCAACCCTTCTCCTCCTTCTTTCTCTCTCTCTCTCTCTCTCTCTCTCTCTCTCTCTCTAGTTCTCGCTCCTCCTCATCGAGCCTCTCGAGTGGTCACGTACATTTTCCTTCTACGATTGCGGCAACCTAACTACTTATTCATCGTCTCTATATACAAATCGACGAAATATGCACTCCTCTTCAACAATGTGTATGTGCACGAGAGCAGCGCATGTATCACATAAGGATCTAACACCGCCTACCGCATCAGAGCAGATGATCCCTAACGTCCTCCCTCTTTGTTCATTCCCCGTGTACTAATACATATAAACGCGAATGCGGGCTCTTCGAATGCCTCTCTCGTTTATATCGATATATAAATATACATAAAGGAGGACTGCTCCATCTCGATATGATCGAAAGTTCACGACGCTCTTTAACCGCAATTATTTCTCTCTCCATGCTATGCTCTACGATCGGCAAACTCTAATAAGGATTCCATTCGCGTGTCCATTCTCTCAGAGCCACACGAACCACCACAAACTATATGTTTGCACAAACTCAAACAAATGCATACATGAAACAATTTCATTAATTCATGACTTTATATCTACTTTTTCGCATCGAGTTGTGTCACGCGTTTATCCGGTTCCTCTCGATCTTCTCGCGGTGTGTTTCACGCGCGTTACAAAATCCAGCGTGCGATATTACCGGGTCCTCCTTGAGAAGACGTGGGAATAAATGCAATTATGACACGTTGCATACTAAATAACATGTTTCTCATTATCGTTACGAATGTGCGCGTTTATATACTCGTAAAGATTCTTTTCTGTCTTTATATTTTTTCTTTTACAAATATCACATTTCGATATACCGTAAAATTTCGTTCACCGATATTCGAGGGCATTTAAAATCACGCTGGATCTAATCACAATGTAAAACATGCATGAAATAAAAATGAGAATCGTGCCTTATTCACACAGCTCTTCTGATCTTCTTCTTCTTCTTTCCCTTCTTCTTCTTCTTCTTCCACAGCTCGTCGTGATAGTTATTTATGTCTACACAAAGCGGCAATAAACGATGATGTTCGTGTCAGGTTTTCGTATCTCAGCCGCGCGCGGGGCTTGTTAGAAAACGGTCAAATCGCGAGTAGATTGACGGTGGCTTTGACGGGAATAATGATGCGTTCGAGGCACACGTTTGTATAACCATAATCGGTTCTGTCGCCACTGAAAGATGATGAGCCTCGTCATATTCTCTCACAGCTCGAGACCGCTATAACCCTCTCTGGACATTATACATACATGCGGATACTAATATTATACGACACCGGTTCATTCTTATATATATATATA
>JABMBV010000519.1:0-11858 GCA_018906735.1 Mesochorus sp. PSUC_FEM 10030011 | reverse complement strand
GGGACAGTGGTTCCCGATTTTTTTTCGTTCGAGTTTATTGTGTGGTGACCGCTCAAACTCGGACGTCGAAAAAGTGTCCTGTGGGCATTAATGGGTTAAACCACTTTCGTAACCGGAAGTTACTTCTTATATTTTTTTTTCCACTACTCCTTTTTTCCCCGAGGCTTGTGACGACGATGTTTATACATTTTTCATTACACGTTTAGTCCTGTTGAATTTTCAATAACTCGAGCCCTCGCCCTTTAAAGATTCACAAACTTTTATACCCTCGAACCTTTACCCTGTTTGGGAATTTTTCAAGTATATTGATTTTTTTTCTTTTTCGTACCACTCCATATTATGAACTAGGAAATTGATTTTTTATTTTATAAAACATAAAAACTTTTTAAAAAATTAAAAAAAACGAACGTCAAGCCAGACAAACAAAAGCATATTGTTTAACAATATTTATATACTGAAAATTTCATTTTATTATATGACAAAATGAAAATTTTCATAAAAATCGACTTTTTTACAATAACATTTAGAGAACACTCATCATCGATTCTTTTTTGTTAAAAATACATGAAAAGGATCCTTCAAAGAAATATGATGCAAAATAGAATACTCAGTAAGTAAGAAAAGTCGAAAAGCTCACTCTGATGAAACCGTCTATTTTTGAATTATTTATTATTGAAGAACAAATTTTGCCCAGTTTTACGTTATTTATGCATTTCTTTCGTATTTATTATTATATTTTGTATTCCCCTTGTACGAGATCCTTTCTATTTTACAATTCTCTATAATTTCTCCTTTCATCTCTACTTTATTATTGAACCCGATCTACAGTCAGCTTCTGTACATTTTTCAACTACCAAGCACTAAAATTGAAAAAAAAATTTCAAAAAACACAACTCAAAAGATTAAAAAATAATTTAAAAAATATATTGTTACAAAACTGTAGATAGTTATAAAATAAGTTAAACTTGAAAATAATTGACAACTTGATCGTGACGAATATTAAAGTCCGAGAGAAACAGTTCGAGTCACATTCATAAAATTAAATTTGTGCAATATTTTTCGGCAAGGAAATTTACCATAAATGTAGAACTTGGTGTCATCCCGGGCATTTTAAATTGATTTTTGCTACGAGACCTACGTGTAAGGGATTCACAATAGAAAAGTCGTACTGTAATAAGTTTGTAGCAACCAAAGAGAGAGATAGAAAGAGAAAGAGAAAGAGAGATATGGGTTGACGGCATCGCGTGTTTTTTCATCTCTCCTCTCTTCATACATAGATACCCCTCATGAGGAAAAAAAGAGGGTATCTCTTGCACTCTCGTTCTCTCGTTTCGCTGGAGCCCAGAAAAACAAATTTCACTTCCTAGGGTCTGGGCTGGTGTGCACCACCGCTTGCACTGCATCGCACTGCATATCCATCTCTCGAGTCTCTCGTTCTCCCCTCGATGCACGTAGACGTGTATCTCGGAGTGTTGAATGTAAAAAGGGCTGAACTTTCGCCAGTCAGAGCGAAGGAAGCAGCGAGCGCTGCTTCCTTTTGATTATGGACGCGTGTAACCCCTTTGGTGATTGCTCCCACCCCGTATACCCTTGCCAGGACAAGCCAACCCTTTGAATGTAACTAATTAGTAACTACGTTTTCAGAGAGTGACGTAATAAGCAGCAGACACGGCTTTTGCTTCAGAGCGAAGGTTATTCGTCGCGGCGCGATATACACCACTCGGGCAAAGAGTTTTCTCTCTCTCTCTCTCTGTTTCTCTCTAGCTCTCGTTATCGTTTTATTTCCAAAAAGTTCCAGGTTGCCGTCGTCTATGGAAAAATGCTCTTACAACCTCCGCAGTCTCTCACCTGACGTCGAATTTTACCTCCGTTGTCTATGTCATTTTACAGTGTCGTCTCCTAGCAACGCGTTAAAAGAATTTCATATTACGTTTTTTGCAAAAATACACACGTTCTACGGTGTGTCCTGGATTTTATGCTGTCTAACATCCATCGCTTGTATATATAAAGAAAATATTTATCAATTTTCATCGTGAAATTATATTGTGATGAGAAAAATGTATGAAAAAATCTTCAATGAACATTTAACGAATATGACCGCGCCATTCACGATCAGTATATCGATATCGTTACGATCAAACTATCGAGAGTGTCGTCGTTGAACATTTGCGAAATCTGAGACTCTCCCTCGATCGTCTAGATAACTATTATTATCATTGTACCCAGTTATGTATACCTCGTAAAGAAAAAAAACGAGAGAAAAAAAAAGAATGGAAAAAATAGCGTATCGTAAGCGAATCATCGCGTGGTTTCATTAACCATAACCCGTAATAGCTTTGCACTTTTACGGCACAAAGTGGTCAAAGCAATGGCAAGCCTTGCTGTACGCGCTAGAATTTCTTTCGTAATCTGTAATTTCTATACTGACGCTCTCGCGATGGTTCGGGGCAATGCCTCCACGCATTTACTATCACGTGCTTTAGACTTTAACTCGATTTTTATCATTATAATTGATACAATCGACTAGTCTAAGTGTTACGGGATTGTTAAGAAGATTGTTAAACTTCTGCATTATTTTCAAAACAACCGAAAGTAAAACCCTATATTTTTGTCGATTGTAAATAATTTTATGATATTTATATAACTTTTGAAACATATGTTTTCGGTATACGTTCGATATGCTCGAAGTAAAATATAAATTTGTGTAACTTATTCCGGGAGTTTTGCAACGATAATTGGATAAATATTTGATTCGTACCGAATCTAAAAGATAAATAAACTTTTGACATAGACAAAAAATGTAATACTTTTATACAAATAATTTATTTCTTGTTTACTGACGTTTGGGAATTTTTTTGAAAATTATATTATAATTCGATGATTAAAAGAAAATTATTGTATTCAGTGAATTAATTTAATTTAATTTTTTTAAATATTTTCCCCTATTAAAAAAAATTTTTTTTTCTAATATTGAAAAGTATCAAATTATCACTGAAATGCTTTACAATATTTTTACTTGTATGTAATCAATTGATATTTACATTTTCACATTTTTTAAAATAAAAATTGAAGTTAAAATATTCATTTTCAATTGAAAAAATGTATTTAAACTGAAAGTTTAATCATTTGATTCTTATTTTAAAAAAGCGCTAAACAATTTCTCATTTGATTAGTACGTATCGGATGATATCGCCTTAAATCATTAAAAATAATAATAAATATAGCAAATCAAGGCCCAAATTATTCCTATCGAAACTATAAAAATTAAAAAATGATGGAATTTCAATATATTCGATATTAACTCTCGTAATTCGACGAGATATCGCGACGTATTTTTTTAGAATTAAAAAGCTGAGGATTCACGTACGAGTTATATCATGACAAGCTAATATATACAATTGCATATATTTCGAAAGTAACAATAAATTTCAAAAGTAATAAAAAATTCGAAACTACGATTGATAGTCGCTTGACTGTTCGAATATATGGAGTCAATTCACTCGAGGATTTTTACAAAGGAAAACTCTCGAAATTTATGAGCATCAGATGGTAGCAGAGTATTTTCCAATGCACTTGTTTCGTGTCCGATATATGGATATTTTCTGTTGCTAAAGGTTAATACTGTGCATTCGCGAAATATATATAGTATGCGCGTATATCTGCACTTTAAAAGCCCGAAGGGGCCACAGACGATATTATTCGTTGGTATTCGCGGTATTTCGGACGAGTTCGGGACTCGAGAGATCAGAGGAACACATCGATCGAGGTTTCTCTCTATATCTACTATCGGGATGCGAAATATTACCGCATCTTTGAAAAAGAGAACGCGTGGACCGAAAATCTGTGGGCGAAACATGAGCTCAAAATTCGTTCACTCGACCTGCCCTTCTCGTTGGCGTACCAACGATTAAAAGAATTTTCGGAAACAAATAATATTATACGAACAATAATAACTTTTAGAAATAATGTTCTGGATCTGTTTGGCAAAGTTTTAAATGCCATAAATTATTCACTCTGTTTTTTTGAATTATTGGAAAATTATCGAGAAATGTAATGAAATATCAGCGTTGCACTTTAGAGAATTTAAATTTTGTGCAATATGATTTATAAATATTTTTTTTTCGTTTTACATAACCTTTATGAACTACGATTAAATTAAAAATACTGAAACAAGCAGTTGATTTCTTTTGGAATAACTCGAGAATAATTTATTCGCAATTATGGCAAATTTTTCTTCTCGATTAAAAAACCGGTGGAAGTTTCTCTGATACAATTTATCATCCGCTATAAGTAGCAGACGACAGCCAACTACATAAATATTATGCTGTCTTGGATATTTACACTTTCACGTATCGATTGCATGACTAGATAACTATTGACATATTGATCCTCAACAGCTGATCGAAATTACTATAAACATCAATTTTTATTTCATTTTGAAATCTTTTCTACCATAATTTATATATTAACCGAGAAAATAACTCATTTCTTTATCAAATATATTATAAAAATTATTAAACAAATTAATAATCCAGTAATGTATACGACAGGTTAAAATTTTGGAATAAAATTTTGTATCGCAATTATATTTGGATTAATTTTTTCTTGAGCAAAAAATCATTGAGATCGTCGGAGAAGCTGCTTCTGCGCCTGGGGAAATGATAAAAGAGCGATAAATAATGCGCTGGGGTGAACTGTGTGGTTATGCCTCAGCAAGAGAGGGATCTCGCGTTAACGCGCATTTTCGTAACATATATAATGAGCACGGACACAAACGAAGAGAGAAAGTGAGAGAAAAAGAAAGAAAGAGAGAGAAAGATAGAAAGAGACAAAAAGTGAAGGAAAAAGGGAGAAAGAAAGAGAGAGAGAGAGCAGAACTTAGGCGCAAAGCGACCAACTCGAGGATGCTGGACGCAGACTTGAGAGCGCGGTGTACAAGGCACGCTATGCGTCATTATCGGACAACGATCGCAATGAAATGAGAGAACTGGTTCTTCGCGTTATGTCTGTCCATCCTATAGGTATGTACACACATATGTTTATATATAAACCTTCTGGTTGGACATTATATAGTATGTGCACTGCAGATACGCGCGCGTGTGTGTGTGTGTGTACGATTGCTCTCACGAATGCCGGTGGAGGATTTAACCCTCTCGCTAATGCGTTGGTCAGAGAACGCTGAAAAAAAGTAACGAAAAAAAAAAAAAGAAATTTGAGCCACCTCAGCGAGGCCCTGTTAATAATAATTTCGTGTGTTCACCTCGGACTCGGCGTGGAATTTCTCACCCTAACCCTATCTCACTTCCTCCGCGCTGCACAGTAGCCCATCGATCATCTTCCCGTAATGTATATAATGGACGCATTTTATTTCTTTTTTTATTCTTCGCATCTCAAAACTATTCCCATGCTCGCAAACGAATCGTCAAGTTCGTTGTCCTTGCGGGTTGAACATTTCAAAAATATTTAATTGAAGCGTATCAAAGAACCAACTGTTCGGGAACTTTTCTTCTGGACATTTTTGACAATCGAGGATTCTTTCAATGCCAACATTTTCAAATTCGGATAAAATTACAGTTTAAATTCGATAGATCGAAATGTTCAGGATCTCGAGATTTATGCAATAAGACAATCGAGGATTTTTTTAAACTCGAAAATCTTGAAATTCGGATAAAATTCGATAAATTGAAATGTTTAGGATTTCGAGATTTGCGCAAGACAATCGTGAGTTTGTGCGTCATGAGATCGCCGTTTTTCGGGACAGGCTAAAAAGAAAACGGGAGAGAAAACGAGCTGCGTTATTTAGGGGTCGTAAGATACGAAGAATTTGGGATTTGGAAGAGGCTCGGGCATAATAGACAGGGTTCCTCCCCGAAGGAGTTCCCCCGATTCCATGGGGGTGCTCAATGTATACGTGTGTATAAAAGTAAAGGCCAAGATGCACGAGGACCAACTCCCAAGGAAAAAGAAGTGTCTCTCCTGGCGCGCGGTTTCACAGGGTTTTACCTGGACCGAACGAACCCTGCGAGTCTGCGCGCGACCTTCCACGTGTTCTTCTCTCACGAGACTTTAACCCAAGGGAAAAGGGGGGAGGGGGAAAGTTTGTGACCTCACGTAAATCGTTTCTTGGTGCGTCCTGAAGGAAAATCGGTGAAAAATCTTTCAAACGAGCGCGTGGAAGTCTGAGCGCAAGCGCAACGGACAAAATTAACGTTTTCCCTTTATTTTTTTTCGTCGACTCACCGTTATGTGGCCCCTTCTCGGACGCTTTTCACCGTGGTAGCCCCTCTGAACGAGTCACCTGCCACGGACAGTTTCAGACACGATAAAATACCAGCTTTAAACGGGTAAAAAAATGACGAGAAGAATCCCTTTTTTCCCTTCCAGTTCTCTCACTAAGCCTCTTACCGTTTTCGTCGAACAGAAAGTGACAAGAAAATAAACACTTGTTCGGTTGCCTCGAGTCACATGGGAATGCACTCCCCCCGCCCCCCTTCGATCAAACTTTACTGAATCGAAGATCTAAAAGGAATCGTCTTAACTCTGGTAAATTTAATGGTTTTTAAATACAATTTTTTTTTTACACACAATATCACAATTTTATTGCTAGTCACGTGACGTTCAAAGACGCCATTTTGTTTCGGTCCAGCGTGGTAAAACGAACTCTCACGCACCTTATTCAACAAGATTTTTTTCTCTTCGATAATTGTATTTCCTTTTTTGTTTTTTAATAAAACTTTGATCGTTCAACGATACCGGCGATGATGATATTTTGTTTAATTGTTTACGCTGAAATGTTTATCTGCCTTTTTCATTTGTTTCTTCCTGTACGAAACTTTTTTTTTGCAAAAAACAAACGAGACTCGTCATGGAAAACTCTGTGGAGGCTAAAGGCACTTTGTCTGGATATACATTCGTTTGAACGATCACTTCTCTCACGGACGAGTGAAGAGCTCACGTACGAGCAATCATGCTCGGGCGCGCTCCGTTTATATTATGATTGAACCTCGATTCGTGCCCTTTTATATATGTATATATATATATATTCTCAACAACTATAACCACTTTATCGGACGATAAATTCTAAATAAAGCCGCATTTGATTATGGCGGCGGCACAAACATTTCTTTTTTTCCATACTTTTGCGCCACTATCGTTGTTGTACCATGCGCTTGTTGCGCACGCGCGAGAATAATTTCTTGTTTCTTTTGTTTGTTTTCACCCTCTTGACCCTGCTAAGACCGCACTTATCCTCCCTTATATCATCCACCTTCTTTATCGAGTTTTACCCACTATGTAATACCCTGATCGGCACATAGTAATGATGTTATAAATTTGTACAAGGGTGAATATTATTTTGTTTGTTTCATTGCATTCAGTCTTGGATACGAGAACAATAATGATTTTGGACCAAAAACTTTTTTGTTTTTTCTACAGAGACAGGCACTTTTGACACTTCGAATCACTTGAATTATTTTTTTTTCCGTTAGAAAAAACGAAAAAAAAACGAGCTATGTTTTCGAGTCTGACTTCACTGAAAATGCTCATCACTCGCAAATAGTTATAGCACAGAATTCAACATTAAGCCCTTTCGTAACGAAGGACCAAAACTCGTGACACTCGAAACACAATCAACCCTCTTATCAATCTAGTTATTATCAGCTGGAATTTCCCTCCAGTGAAAAAGAAAAACAATGAACTAATACCAGCTCCTTAAACTCTTCGAAGTCCTCTGTCGATCGAGGAACGCTTTTGAAAGTTTGAAAGAATCGACATCGGCGACCCCTCACGGGAGTTTCGCGAACGACCAAGAGATAGAGAGAGAAAAGGCGTTCTGAAGGGAGAAGGACGAAAGACGTTGCGAAAGACCGGGTAAACTATCACAGTGTTCTTTAGTGTTGGCTTGAAGCGCGTCGGAACACAACTGAAGCTGTAGGACCACCCAGTCGGTCAGACGATGGGCCCCTCTGCCCCGTTTCCTTCTATACTCTCATCTTTATAACGTCCAGGTACTCCCACTACCTTAGCGAAGATCGGGCTCGAGACATCATAGCCCTGATTGAGGTGGACTTTAGGTTGCGCGCGCCGGGGCTTGAATCCCTCGCGACTGCTGCTGCCGTCGCCGTTGTTGCTCTCTCTGCCACACCGAACCGAGTCTTGTACCCAGGCCAAGTGAGCCCAAGGAGAGAACGAGAGAGAGAGAAAAAGAGAGAGAAAAAGAAAGAGAAAGAGAGAAGGAAAGGGAAGGAAGAAGGAGAATGAGGAAGAGGAGAGAGAGAAAGAAAGAGAATCCACCACCACCACCACCACCATGACTACCACCACCAACCAACCGCTCCTGCTCAATGCTGTCTCAATGTCTTACTCCGGGGATGGAAGATTGCTTTCGTGATGCTGCTGATGCTGGGTGCGTGCTCGCTTATACATACATACAGATATATGGATCCGCGTATACATTTATAGTGGATCCACTGCTGGAAGAAGGAAGGAAGGAAGAGAAGGAAGCGAGGAGAATTGGTCGAATGGTGGAATGAGCCGCAACGACGGGGCAAAACGACCAAGAGACTGCAGAAGGGATATGTTGGGTAGGGAAGAAGAAGAAGAAGAAGAAAGGAAGATATGGGAGGAGGGAGCAGGACAAGAAGCGCCGAGATTGATCGTGTGCGTACACACACCAGGAAATTTTTACTTATCCGTGGCCAAAGACAGTCCACCCAATCGATCCTAAATAACTGCAAATATGTGCAGGTCTAATTGATGTGTCCACCTGCGGATTTTGACTGCTGCTACTGGACTGCTGTAATTTGCCTTCTGCTGACGTGTCTGAGTTTTTGAACGCGATTGACTGGCAGGGTGCTCGGGAATTTTCGTGCCGAAAGCATAGTAGAAGCATATTCTAAATCTAAATAAATTCGAATAGAGCATATACCAACAAACATTATTCTACAAATAAATTGTATTTTGAAATTTGTGTTTATACATACATGATACGGTGCCAGGATTGGCACAGTTATTTTTTTTTGTTCATATATGATACGACACCAGTCAACCGGTTAATGACGAGTCGTCTGGAAGGATTAGAAAAAATGGTACAGTCACAGGCACCCACGCACTGAAGGGCAAAAAGTCCCCCGAGCTCCGGGTTGCATGTGCACTCGGAATAACTTTTATACACGTGGGGCCCAAGGATAATACCAACTCGTGGCCCAATTCGCACTTCCCGACTCGGTTGGTGGCGCGCACGCGTTCTTCAAATATGTTTTACGAGTCTTTTGCCATATTCGTGTTTCTTTTTTTTTTATTTTTGGTGGACAAAAAATTGGCACGAACCTCATCTTGTGATGGATGAGACTTCTGACTTAACCCTGTTGGAAGAGCGCTGGCAGTTGAGTCTTTTTTGCAAGCTAGTTTGAGGTATCGACTGTTCAGGGTTAGGTCAAGTCTTTTAGTCATGAGTTCATGAGTTTGCTTATTTCCATATCCAATAAGCAGAGAATAAACTTGTCTCGAAGAAGAGGTTAAATTGACTAGGTCTTGAAGAGTCAGAACAAACCTTAATCGGTAAATAACACATTGGGATTTTACCTAAAACGACATTCGGTGACACAATTTGATATCTCTTAAATATTGTAGGTTTTTAAACAGTTGTTGTCAAACCCGAAAAAAACTCAAACGAATGCGTTGTTTTTCGAATTTCAATGATCAGTAAAAAATGCTTTTAAAACTATTAACTGGAAAAATAAAAAGCACTAATTCTCACAATGTTTTTTTTTCTGGATTGCTATGGGCAGTTATAATAATTCAGTCCTTAATTTAGTAATTAATTTTCATCCCCATAGACGCAATGATTCCTAATTTTTGAAGATCTCAAAACTAGCCTTTTGTTAAAAGTCATGTATGACTTTTGGTTAAAAAAAAAAACTAATTGTAAGTGTAAATAAAAGGGAATGCAGAATTTGAGAAAAAAAAGTGTATATTGTACAGGATTTTCAAGTATATATTCGTGTAATCTTTAGCCATGCATTCTCACTTGTATCTCCCCATCTCTCTCGCCCACATTCTTCGCGAACTCTCGCGCACCGGTTCGTCCTCGAGCGTGTGCTCTCGCGCGCGTCCTTCGCGAATACTTTTTAACACAGTCGCGATATGTGCGGTATATATATAAAGAATGAAAAATAAGAAGAGGCAGAAGAAGAAGAGGAACATATAAATGTTGTCGCGGGCTTATTTCAAGCGACACCTTGATACCACAGGGACCAAACATATCGTGGTGATCCTCGGGAGATATACGCACCAAGATCGTTCGGGATGGGTGTATATATGCTCGCGCACACATATTACTATATACACAAATATGTATATGATATTCGCACTTTCGAGGGACAGGACGAGAAAGATTTATCGAAGTATTATCGAGTTATGACGGTCATAAGTATGATTTAAATTTTACCTAAAAAAAAATATCGCTTCTTCTCGAATTTCCTTCACGACGAATTCGTGTAATATGCATCGCGGAATTAAACAATTTCTTTGAGATAATAAACATTTGTCAACATCAACGTTTTCAATGTTTTCTTTTTTTACGTTTTAACACAATAGGGCTGAATTTTATGAATGTCCAAACCGAGTTGTCTTAATTCTAATGTCAGATTTTCGTTTAAGTTTCCTCTCTTTGGTATTTCAATGGAGACCATGATTACTTTTCTTCAACAATATATGATGAACATTGAAAAAATAACACCTTGAACCCATAATGAAAATGATTTTTTGTAGAATTTTAGTGAAGTTTTCAAAAATTAAGTGCAAAAGAATTGTTTAAACTTACCAGGGTTTAACCCTAAATATAGGCTTATTAAGAATTCGAATCACAAAAAGATGTCATTGCTACAGCAGAGAGGGAAAATTTAAATTGAAAGCAAACCTCGGCTTACAGTTAAAATAACTCGACTTAGTCTTCATAAAACTCAGGTTAGATAGCTAAAAAAGAAATTTTGAAGTGAAAAAAAAATGAGCGATGAAAGTGATATTGTTGTTGTTTTTCGAACAAGTGAATACGCTTTTGGATGAATACGATGAATTCGATGCGAGCTCGAAAGGTTTGTGGGGGCACGAGGATGGGCATCCAGAATATAAGAGTGCGCTCCGAGGCGCTTGTGTGCGTTTCATATATATATATATATATATGCATACAAACACCGAGCCCTAATAATATGTGGATGGAAAGATCGTGATGGGATCGAAGGGATTATTATACCATGGTGGGGGCACGAGTGAGACGAGAGCAAAAGAGAGAGAGAGAAAGAGAGAGAGTGCACCCCACGTAAGGGAATTAAAAAAAAAGGATATATGGATGGAAGGAGCGAGAACCCGTGGTCGAGTGAGAGATTTGAGAGTAAAAGAAGGAGATAGGCGGGTACGTAGCCCCAGAGAGGATAATTGAGTTATTACTTCAATTGTAGACCACCTTGGTGGCTCCGGAACGACCATAACAGGTTCTGAAAATCTTTTCGTACCCATATACACATATATACACACGTTTGTGTGTATAGACATGTATGAGTAAAGTGTACACCGCAAAAGTATCCTTCTTGCATCACGTACATCCGACTAAGATTCCGCTTTGCTCCTTAGCGATAAAAGATCCCCGGGATTTCTCCCTTTCCCTCCCTCTCTCTCTCTCACTCGCTCTCTCTCTCTCTCTCTCTTGCTTGCTTACTCTCCCGGAGCAACGATATCTCAATCTGGAGATTACTGTACAGATCTCTCGATTTGCTCGCGACCCGCTATACAGCTTCTCCCGCATCTCGACAAACGAAGATCCCAGAGATGATCTTTGCATCGCTCACACATATAATATATAT
>JABMBV010000509.1:0-11863 GCA_018906735.1 Mesochorus sp. PSUC_FEM 10030011 | reverse complement strand
TTATTATTAAAATATCATATTAAATATCAATAAAAAGAAATATCTCACTGTATAGATTGCAATGCAATAAAATTATTCGATCTTAGAATAATTTTGTTCCGTCAATGGCAGGTGTTCCGCAGATGGACGCAGTTCAGCCAGTGCACATATATCGTAAAATAAGCATTAAATGGTGATCCAGTACATCATTTATATATATATTGCCTGAAGTCTATATATCGTGACTAAAGAATTGATATTTTCAGTAAAAAGTGGCCGTTTACATGGCGTATAGTATAACGTGATTAGACCGAGGGCATGATTGCAGTCTGTTGCAATTCTTTTTATGAAACGAGGGTTAAATGATACAGGAATCAGAGCATGCGCCCTTAGAATAAAAAGAATAATAATAAAAAAACAATAAACAAAAGAAGAAAATATTTCTTGCAACTGCGTTGATTCTCCACATAATAATCGAAACTCGCGTCGTGGACGAAGATTCTCAATCCTCGTTGAAGCACATACTGCCAGCCAATAACTCTGTAGCTCGTAACCGTTTTTCTAATTCCCTTTGGTAAATTGTACCTGCGGCCAATCGCTGTCCTTCAGCAAGACGCTGCCAATGACTGAAGCGCACTCTATGAATTATCGCTCGCGCGCAATGCGATGGGTGTGTGTTTGCCGCAAAAGCCGGGATGGAAACGACGTGGATAACCTGTCCTCGACGAGTCTTCGCAGGAAGAAAGAAATACAGAGAGAAAGAGAGAGAGAGAGAAAGAAGCTGAGAGTAAAAGCCACCCTGACCGATGGCCACGTAACAGTGTGTGGAAAAGTTAGTGCAGATGAGCTCGGAAATACGTACACGCGTGAAATCGGTGTGAAGGTTTATAAGACGAAGGGCTTGAGATATATAAACTATACGTGAATCTTCAACACACGCACACTAATATACAAATACACGTTTAACACACACATACCGTTTTTCTTCGCTTCTCTTTTCTCGTGGCTTTCAGTAATTAACCTGAGCGAGAGGGAAAATAGCGAATGAACGGAAAGGGGGAGGGGAGAGAGAGACAGAGAGGAAAAAATGGAGAGCGACATATACTCGGGACAGATAAATAGAAGAGATATATAAAAGGGCATCAGGTAGAAACAGGGAGTCGGGCAGGATTACTCGATGGATATAAAAAGCGGTTAATGAATACGCACATGCGCACGAGAGAAGGTTTATAAAAGTATATGCATCCAGGACTACGTGTATATGTGATGATGATGATGATGAGGGAACCCGACGAGCCGACGACGTAACAGAAAATCCTTTTGCCAAAGCGATTAGGGACGTGGAGAGGAAATTGGAAAAACTTCCGGCGTATCTTTCATAAAATTTTTTTTTTTTTTGATACTTTGAATACACACACGCGAGTTTGAATTCCTTATCATAATTAACGTAACTATGGAAAAATAACTGATTATAATCATTAACCTTGTGACTTTAATTTAGGCAGTTTCATTCATCGTCATTATGCTCAATTTAAATGTTTTGACTTTTATTATTAAATAATTGTTTCTGCATTTTAATAGGAAACAATGTCATGGTATTTTTATGCAAATAATTGATTTCACATTTATCAGCATTTAGATATTTTTGCCGAAAATTATACCATAATTATATGTTTCAAAAAACATTTATCAACAAATCAATCTTTTATTTCGTTGTATTGAATTAAATGGATCAAGATTGTGATAAATATAACGAATCCAACGCAACTCGTTCCTATAAAAATCAATAAAATTTGGATGTGACATAATTTCGATATATCTTCGATATATTGACTCTCGTAATTCGGTCAAATCTCTCAATTTATCATTATCGAAAGATGTCATATGTATAATTATCGAAGAGATCATTCAAAAAACGAAAATAAGTTTTTTTTTCTGTACGACACGTTCTTACATATTTTTTTCGCTAATTTTTCAATGACCTTGACATTACCGCGCGACATAGTAATGAACGTGAATTTTCTTATTCGAATATGCGGCTGCCGGATTCAGTACAGAAACTTACCCGCTGCACACGCCAGGGTAAAAGAAGATCGTAACGTCAGGCAGTTTCACCGCGGGCTTCAATATATATCCGCATACACGTATATTATTTCTGTATATACTTGTATGCATATATATATATAAATCCGGTGTGTGGGAATAGCGAATCTTTCAGCATGGGGGATAAAGGTGCGGGATGTCTGTTTTAGCCGGAGGGCACAAGGTAAAAACGGCCGCCACCGCGATGTATATATGCGAACGGAAAGGATTTCCGTACCTGCCTATTTGCGAGGAGAAAACTCGTCTGCGCGTATATACAAAAGGGCTAAGGGATAGCGAAAGCTCTCTCTCTCTCTTCTTACGCGAAAATGCAAATCGCTATCTCGCGAATTTGGCCCTCCGGGCTCATGCACTCCCGAGCACGAATGTCCAACACTCGCACACACACACACACGTTTATATGTGTGTGTGTGTAATACTCAGGGATGAATAACTGGCTTTAACGCTCGCCGATCGTAATGTATGTAAACTCGAATAAATACGTAAAAAGTACAGACGTGACCCTTCCCAAGACATTTAACAATATCCGGGCTCGAGATTGAGAGAGACACAAGCCCTAACGTGCAGCACGCAACAATGTATATATATATAAATAATTCGAGTTATATATATATATCATTAGCATATATTTTATCCTCAACCTGAAATTTATTTCTGCTGCCAGAACATTTTTTTTTATTTTCAAATTTATTAAAATTTAAACAAATTATCTGACACGCGATTATTCGTTTCCTGTTTGTAATGCCGCATATACGTTTACATAAACGAATGATTGTATGGATGTACAACTCAAATTTGTCCGTCATTTATGCGTATTTATATCGTCAAATAACCGTAGGGGTCCAGGTTTTCCGCAGTTTCCCTGGGCCCTTGACACGAAGTGCCATGGCAAATGTTCTACAAAGGGGAAAGAGAGAATTGGAAAATTGGGGAATTGGGGAGGGGAAGGGGGAGGGGGAATGTGAAATAGGGGAGGTATGTAAAAGCCCGAGAGGGCGTACATGAGGAATAATATATAAAAATGTATATATCGTCAAAGTTGCGTTTAATCTGTATCTAACGCGCGCGAGGCTCCTTTGCACTCTCGAACGATAATGATGATAATGATGATTACGCAATTCCCTTCACGAATTAGACGCGGTATGTATCTACGCCACTTTAACGTCTCCAGGATTTTATATACACGTGTGTATATGTATATATGCGTACGTATGCATGTATATTGCCGTAATTAAGTAATATCGTTACACCTCATTCGACGTGGATACATTGAATTAACGAGGCTGTATATACCCGCGCATTCTCTCCTCTGCCATGAAATCCTATGGTCGACTTATTCACGAGCCTATATATGCTAAATACGATTCTCCCTCGTATTTGCATTTAACGAATTATATATACTTATGTCCATAAAACGAAACATTTCGTCTCGAGTCTTATAAACATCCTCAAACTATCACGTCAATCTCATTTTTTTTAAATTTTATCGTTGAATCTTCTATTCCCAATAATCGATTTTCGAACTTTGAAAATATATATGTAAAAAATTGAATTATCATTCGATTTTTCATGTTCCAAGTTTCATTTGAAAATAAATTCATACGAAAACGGTCGATTATATTTTTTTTTAAATATCGTTATATATTGATTTCAGTAAAATCCTTCATTTGAAAAACAATTTAAAAACTTTATTTTTCTTTATACATTTTTTTCCCCACTAATTACACGATTTACTGATAATTTTTTTTCCCGAAATCTTAAAAATTGTTATGGAAAATTAATGATGGAAAATTATTTGTTCATATAAAATCTATAAATATTGTAATTTTTTTTAAATATTTTTTTTCTCTCTCCCTCTGCCGTTATATTCCTTGCTATGCATTATCGAATCAAGATTTAAATCACCAGAGAAGTTCGATCACGTGAACAGTTTATTAATTTTGCTATTATTAATCGATTTCAATTACAATTTCTCGACTTTATTAGTCTTAAATATTCATGAGAAAATTCGAATAAAAAAAATCCAGTTCTTCTTCGTTTTAGCCAGAAATGAATGACTCGGAATCTCCCACATGAGATTATGCGTGTGTGTGTGTATGTGTGTGTTTGAACGCGCGCGTATTTAGCGTTGCGCGAGAGGGAAAATGTAAAGTCACGGCTAACGTTTTAACGACCAAGGATATACATAGCACACACGCATTTATACATGTGTATATGAGAATAAACTGAAATGTACACCATGGGTATATATTCTCGCGATACTGTATACACATATGCGGCTAGTCAAGCTCGTCGTTTCGCCGCTTGATGCACGCGATGCAAAGGCTTCTCGCTCGAGAGCCGCACTAGCATATGTGGCGCGAAGGGGTGAACGAGAGAGAGAGAGAGAGAGAGAGAGACCAAGATTTTTCCAACTCTTTTACATGTTTGGGATCGTATTTCAATCGAAACGAGAGGGAGAGAGAGAAAGAGAAAGGAGAGAGAGGGAGAGAGAGAGAGAGCCAAGCAAAAGTTGTGGCTGAACGTCACATACACGTGTTTTATCGAGCGTACATGTACGAAGAAAGAGGGAGAGAGAGAGAGAGGGGGGGAGTTCAATAGCGATAATCCAAAACTCGTTAAAATCATACCAATTATCGTAAATCGCGTTCGTGTTTGTAATAGTTTCATCCACAGCTGCAAATAGATACAGGGTGCATTATATATAGTTGGAGTCTTTAGTCTTTAGCTTAATATGAGTATACATTGGAGGTGAACGATAGCTGAAATAAAAAAGGGCGTAAGTCCACGAGATTTAGCACGCGCAGGGCGCGCTATATTTTCCTCTTCGTTGATCTCGGGCTCGAATCGCGCGCGCAGTATTCCACTCGCGCCATATGTCGTTTTCATCCTCATAGCGATGTATTACATATATATATAGTTGCACGTGTACGAGCAAAGCTCCTTCGTCCTTTCTCATCGAGGAGCTCGGGAAAAAGAGAAAAATATTTTGCGATCCTCGCCCGTAGACAAAGAGCGCGCCGCCCGCTCAAGATCCATCGCGTGTCCCGAGTACGAAAGCAAAACGTGCTCGTGATTTTTCTCTATAGATGACGCGAAAAATTTTCATGAAACGAGCCGAGATACACCGAGATTTTTAATCCTAACGCGTTGCTGAAAAATTATCGTACGTGATGAAAATACTAATTTCATTTATATATACGATCTTTTGCGTATACTCTGTGCCACTGAACTACGCGCGCCCGATCTGTGTCGCGGATTCGAAAAGGAAAAATATTATTTACGAGCTCTCTGATTAGATCGACCTAAGGATATGCAGAAAAAAAATCAAGTTTTTTCTTCACTCAACATTTTTTTAGAACTATTCATTTTTTTACCTTGAATAATTATTCAAGTATAATAAGGATTTTAATTATCCAGATGTACTCGATTATTGGGATTCATAAAATAGAATACCCAGTATCAAAAACCAATGAAAAGTTATTTCAAATAAAAAAAAAGTTTACAATTTTTACTCGATATAAATAGTTTTTGATAAATAAATGAAAAATTATGTTTATTATTGAAATATGAAATATCTGGATTATCGATTATCCCCAGATTATCCAAATATCCGAATAATCTTAACCACACAAATAACTTACAATAAAATGCTCAAATCTCGATAACAATTTAAGTTTACGTCAATATTGATTTGATTTTACCAGACAAAATCGATTATCTGGATTATATCGATTATCCAGATAACCTCAATCCGAATAATCAGAAATTATACATTTATATATATAGTCACAAAACCTAAAAACCAGAACGAAAGAGTTGACGTGGAGATGTAGATATTTTTTTTTCTCGTGGTTCAAGAATCCCGGAGATCCGAGTCTATATAAGACCATACAGACCGCGCGTATAGAAAAATGTAAGATGTACGAGGCATGTGGTACAGGGGCCTCATTTACAAGTGAATATAGGCGAGGTGGTTAACCGCTCGCGCCACTATACGTCCTTCGAGTTTTCCTGGCGTGCGACTTGCGGAGCCTCAGCGCAACATTTGTACAAGTATATACGCTGCATAAATGTTGTTCAAAGTGTGGCTATGTGCACACTACGAGGATTCCTATATCGACTGTACACTATAGACCCAACGTCTGTTACGTTGTTAATTAAACTTTCGCCATGCTTTTCTCGATCGTTTCCTGTGCCTCAGGATTCTCCCTCTCCGCCTATCTTTTTTCTATCTCTCTAGAATTCATATGCAATCCTGGATAAATGAGGATTCTTCGAACTCTATGATCTAAACGAAAAAGAAAAAAAAAATCTCTGGCACATACCCACCGATAACCCCAGGTCTTTTATATCCTTCTGCGTGAGGCATTTTCTCGGTTGCAGTGAGATCAAATGATGAAGATCACGGATTAAGAAAAAAAGAGGAAAAAAAAATGAGAGCTGAAGAATTTTGTTGAAAATTCTTGGGTCGTATACACACACACGTATCTAGTTATTTTATCTGAGGATTAATTAAGAGATAATATATCGCGGTAGGAGACTTATATGAAACCCTGGACGGAGGAATAATCCTTTATACGTTTTCCAAGTAATTTCTAATGGTGGACATCCCTATAAAATATAAATATATGGTCTCGTATTAATGCGTGTGTGTGTATGCAGGCATAAGTGCATGTGTGTGTGTGAGAGAGAGAGAGAGAGAGAGGGTTTGATATATAGTGTATGTTATTCTTTCCTCTTCACCCCGTCATCCTGTCTTGGCTTTCTTTCTTCTCCTCCGGAGTCTCTGTTCCTGCGCGCTGCTCCTCCTCGGCGAAACTGCGAGATAAAACGTGGTACTCGTGTGCGCTACCCATACATACATTAAACGTGAGAGTAATATGTGTGTGTGTGTGTGTGTGTCTCACAGAGAGCAGCTGCAAGAATACTCGCGTCCTCGAGGAGGAGAAAACGCTCGCTGCGCGAGGGTTTCGAGCACGAATAAGCCAACCGCGCGATATTCGCGCGATCCTCGCACCTGCTACAAAAGACTCTTGCGAAACGAATGAAATGGAACGAAACTTCCGGTATTATCAAGACAATATTTTGTCCACAATTTACGTCGCCCGAAATGTCGGGGAGATTTGCGACCTGGAATTTAACCTTTTGCCAGTCGATTATTTTTCATTCCAACAACGCGTAAGAAGCAAAAAGGAACGAAATTCCACATATTTTACGAATTATAAATCATTATAAATACTTTTTTTTTTCTCTCTCGTATTATACTTCCGGAAAATCATATATCTAACGATCGATAATATCGATATCAATCGAATT
Organism: Mesochorus sp. PSUC_FEM 10030011; assembly: GCA_018906735.1. Taxonomy (NCBI): domain Eukaryota; kingdom Metazoa; phylum Arthropoda; class Insecta; order Hymenoptera; family Ichneumonidae; genus Mesochorus; species Mesochorus sp. PSUC_FEM 10030011. The sequence continues at coordinate 4,462 of JABMBV010000509.1, read as the reverse complement.
AACACAAACGTTACACACGCATTTACGAATTACAATCGAAATCTCGGCGAGTCAAAATCGATGTAAGGAAACCCCTTGTGTTTTTTTTTATTATTTTATTTTTTTTTTATATTCGAAAGGTGGAACGATATTACGGTAAAGGTATGCTGAAGAGATTACTACCCACGCGCGCGAATTATATGTGTTCTATATATACATACACGCACTGCCCTATTGGAGCGAAATATTGATGCTCTCTCTCTCCCTCTCTCTCTCTCTTTTCTTTCTGCGGATAATACTCCAGCTGCAATGATCTGTGTAAATGCAGGCAGTGCAGCGTGTCGTCTCTGTGCTCGATTCGACGTAAGCGCACACGCGCTTATCCTCCCTGGCACTTTAAACATAAATGCAATAACTATGTATATACGCATATATGCTTTTATCCGCGTATATACATGCGGAGCCGCGCTGCTGACGAAATAAAGGGCGTAACCCGGAACGGCTTGAATGAAAAGTCGCGCGAGTTGTCCCCTTTTTTATTTTCGTAACGCATGTGCTCGTATATGAGTATACACATATATACTATTGTATATGTGTGTGTATAAATGTAATATATGCAAAAGCGCGTACATTTCACAGGTATTCCTGAGCGCATGCTCGACACCAACGATGAGGGAATCTCTCTCCTTCTTTCTCTCTTCCTCTTTCTCTCTTTCTCTCTATCTCTTGGACTCGGCAGCAGAATTTCCTCGCCAATTAGTTCGAATTTGCATAAGCCGTCGCGCGATCCAACGCGCGCAGTGGCGATTGCCTTCGCCTTCTCTGCTGCGCACAGACATTGCCGCTGGTTCTCGAGCGCGAGCTCTCTTTTGATATCATTATTATAAGCATCCCGAGATGTTATACGTTTTAATATATACTGTGTGTGTGTGTATATATATAGATGAAAAAAAAAACCTAAAAGAAAAAGACGGCGAAGAATTAAACGCGCTATTTCAGAGCTTGGGGAAAAAAAGCCTGCGACTGCGCATGAAATTCGCATGACGACTCTCTTTCGTTCGGTTTTCTCTTCTTCTCGTTCGTTATACGACGATTTTCGAGGGCATGAATTTTGAAATATATATACACACGTTTATTCGTGATATACAAATAAACGAGATTTATTTGTATTTAATGATATCGGAGGCTTTTAGAATATTTATTATAAGTTTGAGTCAATATTTCATTAGCTGGGGAATGAATTTTATCGGTGTGTGTGGTGTGAATCAATCACTCTCCGAGTTTCACTTCCTCATCCATCCTATGAGAAATTCCACGTCGTACAAAGACTAGATATACGTATTTTTTATATGTTTTTTTTTTTATTTTATTTTATTTTATTTTTTTTCGTTATTTCCGCAATATCTTATCTTTCGTTGACGTGTTAACGAGGCTGTAGGTCCATACTGGGAAGAGACGATCTCTTAGCTCGATGCGAGAAATAGTGTCCCCTCAATCGCGCACGGCCGCAACAGCAGCAGCAGCAGCAGCAGTGGAAAAGATAACGACACGTCGCACACGTGCGACAGACGAAGAGAAATAACCGTATCCCGGTTTTCTTATATATACGAGAGATTGCTTTTTCCCTGAAATGGTTTGTTCGAGAAAACTTGGAAAAGCAGTTGGGGCATTTTATTTATTTATCAGTGTCTTCATTTGACAAAATAGTTGCGCGGGTATCGCCGTAGGAATAACTTATCGACAGGTTTCACACGTAAAACATAATCATTCCATTCGCACCAGTGACTTTTTTACTTCTCGTGACGATGATCGTTGAAAAAAAAAAACGGTGAAGATCGCGCGAAAAAGATGAAAGAGAACATCCTGATTGCAGGTTTCATTTTACGTACACCTGCGCACATGTATATCTAAACGCGTAATGCTTTTGCCCCGTTTGTCTCCCCCCCCCTCCTCCTCTGTCTCTTTCACAACAGTTACACTGTATTTACACGCGCAAAAGATAATAAAAATAGTTCTCGTGCTGATTCTCGCAAAGTTTGCGTGTCCGGAGCTCATCGCTCGTGAGCGAACCTGCGACGCCCATCGCGCGCCCGGTACAAAAGTTGTGCGAACAGCAAAACTGAGAATACACGCGGTGGCGGCTTTTAAATCCCGCGAGGAGGAAAGAGAAAATAATAATGAGAGAGAGGGAGTTTTCAACCGAATCGTACGCTGGCTCCGATCAACCGTAACCGCGTATGTTACTTGTACACACGCACACACACACACACACACACACATGTATTTAGGTTATGTAAAGTTCTCGCGAGGGTCACGAGCGCAATGATAAATCAACGTTAGCATTAACGTCTCGGGGATTAATGAATGAGTACGGCTACTTACGCGCGAGTTGTTATCATTATTGTTATTTTATTTCTCGGACTTTCTTATAAGGAGGAAAAAGGAGAGTAAGAGAGTGAAAGAAATAAATAAATTTCTATAGTCTCGGGAGTTTATAATTATCACGATCGCAAGAGGGCCGTTTATCAAATTCTTCAAAAAATTTCAATCGACGATCCCTCCGTCATACAAAGTGAATATAAAATCTCGTTGATTAAAAAAAAAATAAAATAAATAAATAAAAGGATAACAAACATGTCGCGACTAATCGTCTCGCGTGACCAATAAACACGCGGAGAGATCCCGGGCGGTTAATCAAAGGACGCACGCGTATATAAAATGAATCAAATAACACGGATATGCGAATTTATTGAATAATTCAGATCGACACGTTTCTCTCGCGAGAGCCTACACACATACACAACCGAGAGAAAGAGAGAGAGAGAGAGAGCGTATTAAAATGTGAATCGTGTGCAATTTGCAGAGTTGTCGCTTTCGCCATAGAAGTTGTGGCGAGAGACTCGCACACATAGCGGTTTAATGCGATGAGATAGAGAGAGAGAAAGAATATGCGGTTCGAGAGCATGAGCATCGCAGTCGCGAGAGATGTATATATTAGCATTTTCAAGCTCTCTCTCTCTCTGTCTTTCTCTCTCTCTTACCTTTCTCTCCCAACGGTGGGATGATCGTCGCGCATGATAAATCAGCATCCCCTTATTTTTTTCTCTTCCGCGAGTGAGTCGCTTCTAATTTACACGTAAATAAATTCCCCCCCTCTCTGTCACTCTCTCGATCTTTCTCTCTTTGCTTGAATAGCAACGATGGAAAGTCCCAAGAGAGCAAGAGAGAGAGAGAGAGAAGGGGAAAAGGCCGATAGGGCGAAATAAATACGAAAAAGGAAATGCACGAGTGATCGGTCGCGGAGACAGAACGCACGAAGCTCCTCGACGTGAGCGTATACGGATCATAAAATCGCGCCTCGACTCGCCTCTCGTATAATATCGAGGCTGAGCCCACATGAGAGAGACAGGACATATCGTCGGAGACGCACATAATGCGATGGAGTAAAATCGAAATTGTCAAGTAACCGCAAAGGAACGAGAGAGAGAGAGAGAGAGAGAGAGAGCGAGAAAGAAAGAAAGAGAGAGAGAGAAAGAGAGAAAAAAAACAAAAGTTATGAAAAAAAAGGGCGCATAAAACGAGCGAGAAATCGTCGTACAGGAGTTTATATGCGCAAGATACCGGGGGGACAAGAGGTGACTTGAAGGACCGTATCACGTGGCAAGAATGGCAGCGGTTCCATTGCTCCTGTTGCCATCTCAAAGGCTTAACAAATTCGAGGGCTTAAATCGCACGTTGAAGATCTCTGAATTGACGCCCTTTTAAATATCACCAGTCACTCTATATACAACATGGATATGTATTAGCACGAGCCTTTGGACCATACTGTAATCCTCCATGACTATTCCTCACGGATCTTTGCCACGAGCTCAAAAGTATCTCGCTTCTTTGGTACACACGCATACGCACACGAGCAGACGCGATAATCATTCGATTATATTATTCTTGGCTCTTCTGACGCAGGTCTCACATATCGCGCTAAACCATTTTACGTTCGCGCCATTGCGTCGCTCGACTGTATAGGATATAACCGTCCCATATATCTTCCAAGAACGGTATAACATGGCCTCAATCATATATTTATTATAATCTCGGGGGAGATTTCAATGCCGGAGTCTCGCGCGCGCGCGCAGCAGTATTTTCATATCGCGTGAAGATTTGAACGTTTAAAAGACTCAATCATATATATACGTATATATATATATATAAATATTTGTGCGCAGCACGTTAATCGAAAATTTATATGAATTAATAATCACAATTTATAGAGATTTTAATCGAGACATTATATCGATATTTATTCATTGTGATTGCTGATTAATCTGTTTACTCTTAATCCACATACGGAGTCAATTACGAAAAAAAAAGAAGAAGATTTCATATCGAAGCTCGAATTTCTCTTTCAATCTGATAAATGAACTTTTCTCATTTCTTTTTTTCTTCTTCTTCTTCTTCTTCTTCGTCTTCTATATCTTCTGGTATA
>JABMBV010000498.1:0-11864 GCA_018906735.1 Mesochorus sp. PSUC_FEM 10030011 | reverse complement strand
TGTTCTTGAAATATATTTTTGTTATATTATATTATTGTTTAGACGATTAATAACAAATTTTTATGATGAATTAGGACGATAAATTCATTTTTTTTTATTGTTTTTTTTTTAATGTTCGAAGTTGAACAAAAGTGTTAATCTTTATTAGAGAGGATGAGACCGAATGATAATTATTCAGGAATTCATGTCCCGATGGCTTTCCTCCTCTCTGAAATATTAAAGGGCACCTTCCTCAATACCTTCAAGCATGATTTAGCCGTTACTCACTCCTTCAGTAATAAATAATGGGGTTTCAAAGTTCGTGGAAATATGTGTACAAAACACCCAAATGGATGAGACATGTTCGTTCATTCTAGTATGAATATTTCGCAATTTGCGATAAGAGATTCAATAATATTGACAATGTCAGAACATATAAAATAAATATGAAACAAATATAAATAATAAAACAATGAGATATATAAGTAAAACAGTACAAAATGTGAAAAAATCGATCTCTTTATCGACGAGTGTAATTTTATTCTCGATGAGCACGTTCAATCCTTGTGTTATTATCCAACGAATAATAGTCGTAATTATTGTGATAGCTAGAGGTATAAAATGAGTATGATATATCGAGTGCGAGGTTTACTGTAGGAATCGACGTCGATTATTATTGTTCTAAAAAAAAAAGTCCAGAACATGGTAACCATCAACCCTTTTTTTCCTTTCTCGTTCTCTTACCCGCGGCAATTTAATGCCACTGAGATAAAGGTCTGGTCTCTTGTTACGATATTGCAGGGCTGTATAAATTTAATAAAGAAAGCCTTTTCTTCCTCATTTCTCGGAAGAGACGGGTGCGAGAATGAATCGACTTTGGCAAAAGAGGCCATGAAAGTTTTTCACGAGCTGTGCCGTATGAGAGAGAGAGAGAAAAAAAAATTGCCCTGCAGGAGAAAAGGGTATGAGAATGACCAGAGAATAAACGGCTCGCGGCTGTCCCACTGCTTTGTTAGTTGAAAAATCGATCCACCTGCGTGAACGCTGTTGATTTTTCCGCTTTATTTACGATCTACGCGCATTTTTTGCCGAGCAACGGCTACTTTATTTCAGATACTACGTAACATATAAATTTGTGTATGTGTAGGTACATATTATACAGTTGTGTGTGTGTGTGATAGAAAAAATAGTGAGCTGGAGGATGGTGAAAAAACCACGCTTCGCGTGAGCCATCCCTCTGGGCTCCATATAATGGCCTCTCCTTTGGCAAAGTTTCCCGCACCTTGCCGCGACATCGACGCTCGTCTTCGCTTACTTACTCTTCGTCTCTATGTAGGAGGGCGTAGGGATACTAGTCATTGGTGTGTTGCTAGCTGGCCATCGATATTTAATGGACCAGCGAGCTTTGAGAAAGTGGAACACGTGGAACACATTGCGGCGAAGAAAAGACAACGAAGATGACAACCACGAAACGGGGCTTACTGTATTGAGTCCTCAAGGCTTAACCGAATCATCGGTTTCACTCTGTTCTGTGGCTTATTGCGAAACCAGTGGGTGTACTGATTTTTGCTAATAATAGCAACAATGCAATCAACACTCGATATATCGAGTGTTACGAAGGTGAAAACGAGAATTTGGTCCCTTGACAAATATTCAAAATTGAAAAATTCTCATTTTTGGGGTGGTTCATAGGTATAAGCTATCATTGAATAATATGAAAACAGAATTAATTTTAATTAAAAAAAAAAAAAATCATTTGAGGCTTTTGCGTAAAACATCCCGTTAGAAAATTCTATAAGAAATTGTAAAACGACTTTGAGCACTAAAATAAATTTAGAAGATTTAAGATTCAATAAAATTATCGTGATCGTAATTAGATATAGTATCCAGGATTTTTAGCAATAAAAAATATCAACAATTGACTTTTATTAGACATACATTTGAAATTAACAGCGCGATCCTGTTGTATCTTTTGAACTCTATTCTTTTTCATTATTTCATTCGGTTAACGACGATATGGTTGTGTCTCCGAGAAGAATGAGCTCCACGAGACGAAGGAAACTGATATCAAATTATCACGATAGCAGAACCCGAGAGTCATCTCTTTCTCTCTCTCTCTCTCTCTCGCTCCTTCTCTCCGCATTCTTGCGCTCATTCACCGTTGTAACCCATTTACACTCAATCGATTATCGTCTGGCGGTCTCTGCAGTGTGCAAGATCTCTCCCTCTTTCTCCCTGTCTCTCTCACCCGCCATGTTCGACCGGTTTAACGCAATTAATTATCGCCCAGCGACGTTGCATACCACAGCGAAACTACGCGTTTATCTGTATTAATTTAGGTGATAATTATCGAGAATAGAGGTCAGTTGTTCTATTAAAAAAAAAAATAGAAATGTTATGAAAAAAACACGTCAAATGCACAATTAGGTAAAATAAAATAAACGTGCTAAAAAATAATTTAATCATTTATAAAATAAAACAAAATAATACAAAATGAAATTCGATAAGAAAGAAAATATATTCTATATTAATTATTATCATGTAAATATCGCAATGATATGAAATGTACGCAGCAACAATGAATTGTGCTGTAATTCCAAATACGTTTTACCGAATAATCCTTGAATTTCAAAAAATTTTATTTTTATAAAGAAAAAGTCCATTGTGTTCTTCCTATTTTTTCCATACATTATTCCCTTTAATAACCTGTAATCTTATTACTCTTATTTAATAATCCGTAATCTATGATTAAATCTGTAATTTATTAAATAATCTGTAATTTTCATTTTACCATTCGAAACATTTTCAACGTAAAGTAAATAAACGTTAAATCCTATATAATGTATAATATCTTCGTTATTTTGTGCGTCAATACATTTTTCCGCTTCGTGCACATCCCGTAACGATCCAATCAACATCCGGGCATAAATGTTTATCTCATCTCTGACCCAATGAACATTGAAACTCGCTCTAATCACACGAATCTACAATAATGTCAAATTCGGTATCTCCCTCGCTCACATCTTCTCGGTGCTGATATAACGTAAGTTGGTTAAATATACGCCCGAAGGCGCCCGCCCGTGTATACCTCTTCAACCCTCTCTGACTCGTTCTGTACGCCAGTTGAAAGTGAGGTGCGGGCAAATAGTACTCTCAACCGAACTTCGAGGTTCTGTTATACCCCAGGCTGGAACGGTCGCGGGTGGAGAACGAGGGAGGAGGAGGAGGAGGAGGAGGAGGGGGGAGGGGAAGAGGTTCTATAGTTCCACCCTGTATAGCCGAGAGTGAGGATCGTCGAAGTTTGATGGGGGCGTATACAAACAACAGCGTAGATTAGATTCGCACTGGCAAGGATTCCAGAGATATGTATGTGTATATATTTATACTCATACACGCATTCACACAAATACACACACACACACACATATACACATTCGTATCTCGTTCTAAAGAAGGAAGCACCAGAGTGAGAAAGTACCGATGAAATCCGAATCCAAAGGTATTTCCTCCTTCTAGAGCGAAGCGTTTTCGTGCCAAAATCCAAATTTGGTATAGGTCTAACTACTTGCTACACCGAGCATTGTGTAACTCCTCCCTTGTCCCACAATGTGTGATATAACGTTTATGCATCACTGTGTATAAATATATGTATATGCATATGTACAACATTTGGAATGGATACTGGAATTCTAAAATAGGAATTACACCTGCGAAAGACGCGATGCCAAGGAGAGAGAAAACGGTGAGATGCATATCTGTATAGATATATGACGAAAGACACAAACCAGAAAACTACCCAACACACTCCGTCCGCAGTAAACTGCCTCTGGTATGGGCCGTCTGACTACCACGAGCTTTATCTCTTTCCGCCTTCCCATCAGACCTCGCGCGAAGCTCAAGAGCTTTACCCCACCGAACGAGCTCTTGCTATATGTATATATACGTGCAATCTAGATTTTTCGGACGGAAATTTGATCCGGTTACGGTGTACAGAGTGCGGAGAGAACGACGCAAATTGAGTCGGTTTTTTCCCCCTTTCATCGACCTTCCAGTCTGAATATACCTGTTTATGCTCCGGTTATTCATATACTAATCACGATGATGTTGTCGGATAATCGAATTAATAATCGTGACTGTTTTACAACGAAATAAATGAATGACTAATGAGGGATAGATTCTAATGAATCCAATATCGAATTAAAAAGATTGTCTCATAAATTATACTTCTTATGATAAAAATAATTTTATTAGAAAAATTTGATTTGTAGTAAGATTTTTAAAGTTTTGTATAAACCCGATATGAATTTTATTTAAATACATCTGAATTGCTTTATTACAATATTTATTATTATATTCCATTACAATCAGTTAAAATCGTTTGAATGAAAAGTAAAAGTAATTTTAGATAAAATGAATCTAATATCGACTAAAAAGATTTTCTTATAAATTATTTTAATTATGATAAAAATAATTTTATTAGAAAGATTTAATCTGTATAAAGATTTTTACAGTTTCCATAAACGCGATATGAATTTTATTAAAATAAATCTTAATTGGTCGGTTACAATATTTTTTACTTTATTTATTACAATGAATTAAAATCGTTTGAATGAAGAATAAAAATGGAAAAAAATGGAATGTGAAAAAGGGACACAAATGTATATATCGTTTAGTATACAGGGTGTCACAAAAAGCATATAATAGCTACGAAATCTTGCAAGAAACATTGAACAGGTATTATGTGGCGAGCTTAAGCGCATTGCGACCACATTTGGCCACCGGTACTCTTATTCCATCCAGTTGGCAAGCGCGCGTCTGACCTATGCTGACTTTTTCTCCTGTCTAATGTAGCTCAAAAGCTCCTCAGCGTTCGTGAAAGTTGAAAGAAATAAGAAGCTTAACCCAAAGATGTACGTAACATTGAGTTTCTTTTGAGAACACACGAGAATTATTTTCATCGTAAAAGTGCGAAGAGTCCATAATTTATCTATCGCTCAGACGAGATTTTCAAATCACTGATTGCTGTTATTTATTTTTACACTGTTAAACATGTTATTCTTATACGTCCTACTCTACGAATTTCTTTCATCTAATAAAAGGCTTTGAATATTTAATTTCAAATATTTCTTTTCAAAAATGTTTAAATGCAATTTTACATTTTTTAATTCAAATAAATTAAATTAATACAATTAAAAATTTTTAAAAGCAACTATAAACCATGTACATTTTGATAAAATTATATTAATAAAAACTTCCGAATAAAATAAGAAAATTATTAGGAATAAAACCAAATTGATCAAAAAAATTATTATGTAGTTGAGTATGTAAGTTTTTTTTTAATATATTTCTTTTATTTCGATTTTAAATGTAGATAAGTTGTTTATGTACTACTATAATTTAATTACAGATATATTCACTACAAATAAATTATTCAAGTGCACGTGACATGAGTGTAAAGTTTCTGAGCACGTGCGTGCTTTTTATTTTTTCATTGAATGACCATACATAGAGACGATTGATCCTAAAAATAAATCTCAATTGTTGGAAAGCTGTTCCTTTCGTTGGAGTGTTTCATTATGTTGCAATATGCTTTAATATGTAAACATATGCCGACATACAAGCTCCGTGTAAAAGAGAGTATTATAGTCTAGTTGAACGAGGCTCATGCCAGTGTACAAAGAGGCTCTCCTCTTTCATTATCGGATCAGTAATAGACAAGAGAAAAACCCTACTATAATATACAAAGCAATAATGTATATATACATATCAATTTAACTGAAGCTATTGCGCTCTTAGCTATGCCCTAGTCTTTTAGCGAAATATTAAACGAATCTACAACAAGGTTCTCAGCATTACCGCCGGGTAACGAAAGAAATTGCTCGTCGCTCCCACTGGTCGACAATAAAAGTACAAACGCGACGAATGAAAAAATAAAAGAATTGAAAGAAGACGTTTCATCATCGAGAAATTCAATCTAATTATATCCTTTCGTATATTTTTCATTACATTCAAAAGAAACATTTACTAAAATCGAATTTTCAAGAAAAAGAGTAACGAAGATTTAATTTACGAAAAAAATTACATTGACCTTAAATATTTCTTTTATTTCATTTTCTAAAATAAAATTCTAAATTAATTCTTTCTACTTTGAATATTTAGAAATATCTTTATTTTTTCATTTTTCGAAAGGATTTTTAAAAATATCTTTACACAAGAACCCAAGTTTCAATGAATTTAATAGTCAAAAAATAAATTGAGGACTATATTCTATCTGACGAAAGAAAAAAAAGAAGAAATTTAACTCGCTGAAAGGAAACGTGAAAAGAAAATGGTGTTCTTTTGTTGCGACAGAGGTTGAAATAAAAAGTTGGCAAAAATTTTCGTGGCCCACGAAAATTGTTCCAAATATATACATATATGCGCGTATATATATCGAGGTTTAGAGACAGTGCGATGAGAAATTGCGGTTAGGAGAACAAGGCTAATGTAAACGTGGTGTCCGCCGCGCAGAAGAAGGAGGAGAATACGAAGATATAAGGCGTTCATCATATGGACCTACATACGGTAAGGTAGAGGAAAGGATATAGGGATGAGAGAAAGGACAGCAGAAGCTCGAGGGGCTGCGAGTAGTGTGTTCCAGTTTGTTCACGTCAATCGCATTCCACCCGAGTCGCTCGTTCCCCATTCAGACTTTTGCACACTCAAAAGGAGATTAGTGAAGGCAAAGAGAGGAACCGCATCGCACACGGTAGCGACGTTGATTGTTCGTCGCAGTATAATATGAAAATGGCGTAACTATATATATATATATTTATAAATGCTGCTGTTATCGCGTTCTAAGAGAGGGCTTTTATGTACGAGATTTGACTGGGAATCCCCAGGGCTAGTTGGAATCGCCAGAATCTCGAGACTTTATCGTCGCTCGTTCCTCGAATAAAACGTTTTATTTTTTCCCCATTTTTTTTTCTTCTTTTTTGAATCTACGATCCTGTATGCATGGACAATAACTTTTGTCTTAATCTCTCGTGTTTCATGGTGGTCCGATGCAAGTAAAAAAAAATATATATATGCATCAGTCGTATAAAAAAATACGCAGTGATACGCATGAAATGTTTGCAAAACGATTTATTTATTCAGGATATTGTTAGTTATTCATAAATCCGCAATAAAAAATAGTGCGGAAATTTTAACAGGAGCGTCTGTTTTTTCGTAACAGCGCTAATAAAACGCCATACTTTTTAATATTCGGATACTCGTTGTATTTTATTGAACTGTATTATTTGTTTACGCTTATGATACAAGATTAAATGAATCCCTCGTCCTATAAACAGTGTATATGAGTAATTGCTATATACCCTACTGAATTCATATAGATCGCAATAATTTGACCAGATAATGCATGACCTCGTTCATATATTTGTGGACTTTCATAGGGAACGATCACACACATGTGTACGTCTGTGTAATACACACTACTGCATAAATGTGTACGTCCCTGGATCATCATGTACAGGCTAATGGTCAACGTGAAATTCTTTCAACGACCCCTATGACTGCTGCATCCATACACATACGTACACACACGATGTTTTAACGTAGTTTGAAGCAATATTGGATCACTACGGAATAGTACATAAACCCGCTGGGTACACATACGCATGTGTGATCTAATCGTCTACCAGTTTCGTACTATATATACCCATGGACGTGCATACATATTTGAAACACCCCACCCACATCTGTATATCTCACTAATACGTATCCCCATATATCCTTTGCACGGGACAATTTGAGCTCCATCTGAGGCTGGAGACCAATGTCAATTCACCGAAATTTCAAAGCTACATCAGGATGAGAACATTTCATCGTTGTAACAGAGAAAATATTGGACTCTCCGAGAGCTATAGAGAGTGCAATCGTAATGGCTACGAATATTGAAAACTCTCTGTGACCCTGAAGCTTATCTTCTTGCTTCGTTCGTTTTCCTCTTCACCAAGTTTTCTTCCACGCAAACATAAAAAAAAAGTTTTAACATTTTTTTTCTCTTTCACATTAGATTTTTTCGTTATTTATTAATGGTTGTCAATGATAAGAAATTTTTACCTCTAGATCTTCAAATGAAAAACTTTAAGCTTCTTTTTTTCAATTACTTATTCGATTTTTCTACTGAGGTTTTAAATTTTGCGTCCAGAATATTTTATATGAACGAGACATATGGTCTTGAATTTTTTTTAAATATGGAGATCATTATTATACTATGGTTTTAATTAATAAATCATTGTGGTGCTATGAACCTAAAAAATCCTATCTATAATAAATAATTGTTAGAATTTCATTGTTAATCAAACAGCTAAAATATATTTCTCAAATTTTATCGTTACATATGTTGCGTTACCGATACATAGTTTTTTTTCTGCTGAACAAAAATATATTTAAAGAAATTTTATTTCCTTCAAACGATAAAATCGAGTTTACCAATTCTTTATTTGTTTCTTTTATTTCCAATTCGGAACAAGTAATGAAACGCCAAGAGCATCAGTCAATTTTACGATGGACCAATTTGATGGGAAGGTAATGGTCAAGCGAAGGCAGGCTTGTTTTACACGGGGATGAACTGCAGTAAAACTGTAGTTTTTTTTATATATACATCTATAGGAAATACGCATCGACGAGTCGGAAGTTCACGACACTTGCAATTCGCATCGGGAGGAGAAGAGGATCCCAGTCGTTGACCAACGAGCTTTTGATCGCCCGAGATCCCGGCCTTTTGCGAGCTATACATCCTATTTCTCACAATGGCTTCGGTAACGAACTTCGTAAGCCCGCCACTTTACTCCCCGAGAGTTAACACAAACGATCTTCCTCTCTGTCATGAACAAGAGAGTTCGAAGATCAAAATCAATTGTACATAGAGAAGACCCTCAATAGAGTGATTGGCATCTAATCATCGCTGTGGGAAACTATAGTATATAAGTATAAATTCATGATGTGTTCGAAAAACTTGCCAGGATAATTGTTAATCTCATTAAAATAAATATACGCGGTATCAATGAATTCATTAGTCTTTTATATAAGAATAAATAGATAAAAACAAAAATAAAACGCGGAAAATTAACACAGTGATATTTAGTATATGCCCTGTAATAAAAAAAGAAAAATTTTCTTGTAAATTTGAATTGGGCTGAATACTTTAACCGGAATGCACGCGTAAAAACATGAAATAATGGAACGTTAAATAATAAAAAAATAATAAATGGTCATTGCACGTCATTTTCAAAGTTACTCGATTAATTGTTCTCCATTGTTTTCCAGCTATTTGAAATTTTTTTTTTTTTAATAATTCGTGAGTTGATGCTTATTTTGTCATAAGCGATATTTGTTGGTATCAACGTGTTCTATATCTACTTTTCGTATATTCAGTAGGGCCTATAACTCTCGTGAGTAATGGGAAAAAGTGTGTGCGCTTCTCTTCCTCTTTCTCTTCCTCTCTCCTACCTTTTTCTCTACCTCTCCTTTTAGCCCGTTTGGAATCTCGCGCTTGCCCGCAGAATCCGTATGATTCTGGGGATCTGCAGTCACTGGGCGCAAGCATATCTCTCTCACGATTTCAATTTTGCATCAAAAAAGGTATGCAGCAAATGGATGCAAAATAAAAAGGTATATTGAAGGATATACAATGCCGATTGAGATTGGTATCATTCGAATGAAAAATCATTGAATATTTTTTGACACTACGATTGCCAATAGTTGACGTAAGATTTTAGAAATGCATTTTTGTTTTTATTTGAATTAAGTATTCATATTTTTTAATGACAGATAAAAGTAATGCATTTTACAGTACTTTATTTCGATGTCGATAGCTCAATCGTTTATAAAAAAAACAGACTAGCGTAATCTCTTTTGACATGAATTTTTTTGCTAGCGAAGTAGTAGAGAAGCCCCTTTTTCCTTTTATCCACATAATACCGAGTTCCTCCGTTGCTATCTTGTCTCAGTTGGCGAGAATACTCTCAAATACCTCCCAGCTCGAGAAAAATAAATTTTATTCCTCGGTCCATTGGATCGAACGTTTGAAGGAATTTCTCGAAGCATCCGTTTGGCATACTGCGCCGAGGTTGTTGTTTATCGAAATAATAAAATGGAGTAAAGACTGTCGATATACCTTGGTTACACGAACCTGAATTCAATTTGCAATTTTTCAAGTGGGAAAACAAAAGATTTTTTTTTTTCATTTAAAGTGAGAAGTTTGACGCCTCATGTAATGGAGCTCTTCAAATATTCATTTACATATATGTTTATAACGAGAAAACGGGTACGAAACGACCGCAAAATGAAATTGTTTCGCATCCGCGAGGCAAAAAATGAGCTCCCTCGGTCAGAAAGTGTGAGAATTTTTCTCGCCGGCAATTAAAAAACTCCGCCGAGATCGCAAACGAGACGAGAAAGAGCGAGAATAAGAGATAATTGATTTTCAAATAGATTTTCATCCTTGTAATGTATTTTCAAGTCGAGGGAGGATGAATTATTATTCATGGAAGCCTTGATCGGCAACCCGTCGTTCGGGATGAAAATTTTAACCATCTAGCATCTACTCGAAAACTGAAACTAAGGCAATTGCGAATGCTCTATTAGGTCGAAGAAAGTTTTGATAAAGTAAATTTTATACAATACAATGTTTACAAGTAATATGAATTTGATTTCTCTAGCGTTAATCGATAAATAGATTGCGAATCTTAAATCAAATTTCTAATTGTAATTTAACACAGTTGCATTTGTAAAATTGTCAATTCTCTATAATGATACAACATATCCTTCTTATAACTTGCTTTTGAGTTTTAAGAATTAATTATTTCCAAGCAAAACATTTTTCCAATAAGATTTATTTTTCTTGTAATAAAATGTTACAAGAATATTAATATTTTAAAATGCTCATTGTATTTCTTTACAAAAGAACAAAATTTAATAAGAATGAATAAAGTATTCCTATTCATTAGAATTTTCATTCATATATGTTCTCTCATAATTAATTCCAATCTCCATACGTTATTACGAATTAATTAATGGAAAATATTAAAATTCTAAAGCTTTCATCGTATAAAACTCTAAATCCACTGTGTTTGGATGAGAATTTTCGATGAGAATGAGCGGAAGAGAAAAACAAAGAGAGAAAGATATTTTAGTAAATCCAGTGGAAAATATTCAACGAATTATGGCCAACATATTTTCTCGCCTGTTTGCTCTTCTCTACTCTCGCGTCGTTTCGCTTGTCGTTAAATTTCGCCCAGTCTCACCGAAGAGAGGAAAATTGGCATCTTTTTTCGTCGATTCGATTTTAAAGCTCCACCGAGAATTATATATATGCTTATGGCAGCTATATACATATACAGAAGTAGCCCACATACGGCTGTCTCTCACTCGTACACTCTTCCGACTCTTTTCAACGTCCTAAAACGCCCTTTCATCTATTATTCATGTCCCTCCTGAGCCTTTTTATTCCAGAAAATTTTTATTTCTCGCCACTGGCGACTCACGAAACTTTCTGAATAAGTCTCAGAAAAATCTTTTGAGAGAGACTCAACCAAGCACGAAAGAATGGAAGAGCAAAAAGCTTATCCGGTTACGTGTGCTCGTAAAACCGTAAGAATTGGGTTGTCGTTCGTCGATTATGCTGATCTCACAAGAAAATTCAATAGGAGTCAATTGTTACGAAAATGTCATGAAAAAATATTGTATACATTATAAAATAAATACAAATTGTGTAGATATATAAAAAAAAAGTTTTTTTTTCATATTTTTATTCTGATGCCGATTGCTCATACTCATAACCATAACTCATAACTCATAATCATAACCAAAACTCATAAAAATAATAATAATATCAATAA
>JABMBV010000487.1:0-11864 GCA_018906735.1 Mesochorus sp. PSUC_FEM 10030011 | reverse complement strand
ATAATATACATTATATATATATATTTACTCCTTACAAGCAAAAGGACGTAGTGAACATCGCTTAGAATGTTTAAACGAGTGGGTCGCGCCTTTTAGTCGATTAGCGGCCTATTTACCTGTATCTACACATATAGGTATTCTTCAGTAGCGATTTAAGCGTGGATACATGTACAGTACGAGAGAATTTATTGTCGGGTCGCTCCGGTGATTTTCTGCGTATATTGGCGATCTCTCTCGCCCCCTTCTTCTCCCATTCTCATCCCTCTTGGAAGAGACTGGTGTCGAGACGCCAAATAAATGCCACGTTTTCTTTCTATATTCATTCCTTTCTCGACTATATTAATTATACACAAGTGAGAAACCGCATAAAGAAGAAGATGATTTTGTGGTTTTATTCGTCAGTCGATTGAGACGACGCTATTTTTTGTTTTTCGTCGTAATACCTATTGAAGAAAAATATAACTTCAATCTCGTAGCTCGAAAAAAATGCCTGCGTCCGATATTGTCGACCAATCGATAGAAAACTGACTTCTTCTATGCGTGCACCCTCGAATCTCTCACTTTTTCTTTCATGATAAAAGCTTTCTTCAAAATGGCACATCGGAGACTTATTGAGTCTGAGGAGGGAGGAGGGAGAGAGAAGAAGAAAGTCGGGAGCAAATAAACGATTGATCGAACGATGCACTAACGTAGATACTCGATTTTTTTACTTTTCATAAGCATATTCAATTTTAATGTTAATTTTATCAGGACACGATAGAAGAATCGTAAAACTTTGATAAAGTTTTTTACAATCAAATTAAATAACGATGAGTTAACGTATCTCACGTTGCATAAGAGTTAGATTGACGAGTGACTCAATTATTATTAATTATCAACTTTTCGGATAAAGTTCATTATTTTGTTTCAGCTAATTACTCATTGTTCGGTTCAAATTTTATAGAACGCGACAGTATCTCGTAGCCAATTTATTAGAAGAAAAATTAATAAGATTTTTCCATTTTCATATTATCTATCATCGGGCATTTGCTTGTTAAATAATCTTTCTCTAATTCAATGAACGGAAACATTAAAAGTGTATACTAAATGCAATCAAGAGGATTTCAGAGAAATTAATTAAACGAGCCAATAATATGAATCGATCAAAGATTTTATCGACGAGTTCATTATTTTCTTGAAAAATATGACCTCGATTAATAATAATAATAATAATAATGAAAATAAGCATGAAGTAAGATATTTTCCATTTAAATTACATACGTTACAAAAAACGAGTTTACAAGATTTATTTATTCAAAATAAAAACGTCTTCTCCGTTGTTGGCCACTCGCTGGCTAATATAGAAATCCTCGGATAGACACTTTACCCTTGATATACGAGTAAAAAGTTTTCTTCAACTTCCGAAATTAATCTAATGGCTAAGTTCAAAGAAATGAAAATTTTGCAACTACATAGTGGATTATGTTTAAAAAATGTCGTAATTAATTGGTGAATGCGTTTCACTATACCTTGGTGTCGCGACTCTTCATTTCTTGTCGTTTAGGCACTGGACTATCGCCATCGGCGTAAACGAGATTTCTAATGACACCATTAAATCTCGGCTCGAATATAACACTTGGAAGAGCGAGTAACGTCAACTTGCTGTTGTACCAGCTCGGCATACCGCCCACATAGACATCCGAATTGCCATTGAATCGTCCGAACTCGTATTCTTTGCCGCGTGAAGTTGACGTTGCACTGACACCATCAACCGTCAACGTCGTGTTTTCATTGTTACGTCCAATCTGGACTTTGTGCCAGTGTCCATCACCAAGATCGTGGCCAACCGTCACGATTTGTGCACCACCACCAAGATTGTATCGTAACCTGAGAGCACTCTCGACGAGCTTGACCTCGAAGAAATCGTACGTTCCACCGTCATCGGTGTACAACAATAGGCCATTGCCCTGCTCGGTCTTGAACTCGAATTCGAGAGTTCCGTTGAGCGCCGCGTTCCATTTACGAAAATGCGCGTAACTCGTGGACGAACCCTCGAGGACAAATGACCAGGCGCGATCGGAGAATAATCCGATAAACGGGATCAATAAGCAAAACAGCAGAGCATTCATCTTCCAAAATTTCACGGATTAAGAAGAATATTTAAATGGATATTTTTGTTTGTTTGCTTTTTTTTTCCTCTCAACTATCACACATTTAAGCTCAGACCGCACTCAATTTTGTTCTTATCATTGCAGATATTGGTTGTTCAATCAATGGATTTGTTGTTTTTTGCTTTCTTTAATCTTGATTAAGCTTGGTTTACGATGCCACGTGATGTACACGATGAGATGCAATGCAGAGCGGACGGATCTATATATTGATATGAATATATATGTATATATGCAACATGCAGGAGTATATGACCGAAAAAAAATGTTTGTTGCCTCTACTCTCCGACTGTCTCGTTTTTCCTTTTGTTTTATTTTTTTTTCTATTTACAACCCAAGATGATATACGTTTGTATTCAGTGATGGGGTTAAACCAGGAACACCAACGTGAGTTTCTTGCCCGTTAGTCTCTCAGAGTCCTCGGCGTCGAATACGGAAGTACACGAGGGAATAACTTCCTCGTACTCGCTATATGTGCTATGTTATATAGCATATATCGATTTATCGATTTATGTATAAATAAACGCGCGAAAGTTCGTTCGTATGTTGTCCCTCTATTTTGTCCTTTCCACACGCTCTATCAGAACCGATATTTCTCGTCCAACCGCAAGATCCAAGCTTGGAAATGGGTTAACTGGAATAACCGAGCGTGCTGGGACAATAGGGCGACTTCGCTTCACAAATCAACTCGTTCCACGTACTCATTTGCTCCTCCTTCTCTTCCGTATCCCATTTAGCCCCTTATTCCGAAATTATACTACCGCGAGACTGGAAGTCGATCAGCCCACCCGGGCCGAGTGCTTCCTCACGATGATTTTCCCCTCGAGCTTAGATAGCTCTATTTCGCTCCTTTTCTTCACAGATACTCGCTGCGAAAGTTCTTACCCTTGAAGCGTCACCGACCGCACTCACGCACGTGATGAAATTGCTTTCGATCAGTAAACGGCCAAAAGTTTTTCGCATTTTTTTCCTTCACCTTCGGTTTACTCGATTAACTTTTTATTATCCTTTGAAAATTTCGTATTGATCTTATTATCCTTGGCGTTACGTTTATCAATTACATCCGATGATTTAAAAAAAAAAATTTCTTTATTTTGTTGCTTTTTTTACATCGACGAACGACGAGTCGATGAAAAAATCATTGATTTTATATTTTTTAAATTTAACATGACTTTATATTTGATCCTGGGTTTAAAGTACCGAAAGCATTGCTTTACGTAGAATATTTAACGGTGAAAAAAAGAAATTGATGAAATTCCTCGTGCAGATGTTTTTTTTTTGTTTTATATTCCGCGATATACACAACGAGTCAACGACCGTCATGTGTATACATATGTATATATTTTACGGTATTTACTATGGTACGAGTATATATTTTACGAACAACACATTCGGAAGAGTGTAAAAGGCGCAAGACCCGCGTCTAACAACTTGCACAAAATTGTTGAATTCCAGAAAACGAAAACACATATACACACATACACGCGCGAACTCGCATAAATTCACTCGTTACATCAAACCGGGAGTGACAGATCTATGTGCGAGAAAAACAGTGAACTTTAATAATTGAGCTTGATATTTGATATAAATTTTAATCAAAGTGCTGGACAGTCGATAGTAGATTTGAGACGAGAAAATTTGCAAGGATTTGTAGAAGAGAACGAACGAGAAGGAGACGAAGAGAAAGAAGAAGAGGAGGAGGAGGAGGAGGAGAAGAAGAAGAAGAAGAAGAAGAAGAAGAAGAAGAAGAAGAAGAAGAAGAGAAAAAGGATTTTGTTCTTCCGTTTTCAAAATTTGGTGTTCCTCGTCGTCTGTTCGATAATAATAATGACCACTCTTTTTCTTTGTCTTTATTTTTTTTATCTCTCTCACTCTCTCGTTCTATCTCTCTTTCTTTTTCTCTCTCTCTGCGGTGTCTCGCACAAAGTTATTTCACGATCGATCCGCGGCTCGTGGCCTCGCTCACGTATCGCCCCATTTTTATCTCTCGTCGTTTCTCGCTCTCGCCCTCTCTCGCTCTTCCTTCCTTCGCTCTATTGTACAGTAATACTCCCTTACTACTATGCAGTAATAAGTCCCCGCTAACTCACTGATGTAACTTTGGAAGTCTATTCTCTTAACTGCACTCTCGTTGCCTCGTTACTGGAAGAATTTTTAATCTGTGCGAATTCTCATTTCTTCACCCTGAGAGCATGTCTTACACTCGGTACAGAGTCCGTGGTTCAAAGCTCACGAGACTTATCCCTGAGACGTTAACGACGACGCGTAGAGTTTTTACGAAGCTCGGAAACCTTAATTGGATAAAATTTGTCGCTTCTCTAGAATCTAGGGTTTGTATCATCGAGCATAACACCGAACTACAAAAACTTTGGTAACCTAACGCTCATCGATATCATGATGTCAATTTATTTTTATTTTTTCCATCTACTTGTATCGTCAAACTTGAATCATCTTTTTTTCAGCTGTAATCGTCCCGATGTTTTTCTTTCAATTGTGTTATCAACCTCTTTCTCTCTCTCTCTCTGTCTCTCTCTCTCTCTCTCTTTCTCTGTCTCTGTCTCTCTCTCTCTCTCTCGGTCTTTCTTTCTTGCCTTCGTTCTCTTGGTCTTTCGAGACCCTCGCGACGGCGCTACCGTTTATACTGGCCCCTGGACTACGGGAGCATCGTCGTCAGACGTCCGGCCGAACCGCCGGAGCGACGCCCCCGCAGCGCGACGCCGACGCCTCGCGTACCAAAACGACGCAGGCGCCCCTTTGCAAGCTCACGAGCCTCGTGCACACGAGTGCAAGAGGCTGTGGATGTGTATGTGTGAGGTTATAAATGCGCTAGAAAGAGAAAATGGATTCGAGCTTGCTGGAAGATAGGGAAGGAAAGAGCAAGGGAAAACAGGAGGGAGAATGAAGGAAACGGAAAAGCGGAAAAATGAGAGAGGAAGAGAAATAGCGAGGGAGAAAAGGACAAAGAAGATTAAGGATGAAGAGAGGGGCTATTCTGCATAGAAGAGATGAAGAAAAAAATACACGAGATTATCGCGTGCTGGAAAAGGAAGGAAAGGGGCAGAAGGAGAGAATAACGGAAATGGAAAAAAAGGGTAAGAGGAATAACGGAGGAAAGAGAATGAACAGGAGCGAAAGCTATTCGCCTATTTCGAAGCTACAGAAAGGACAAAGATGCAGCATGGTGCACGAACAAAAAGAAAACACCAACAAAAATGCAAACAGAAAACACAGTCTCGTCATCCGGAAACACAAGAGATTTTCGTGAATCTCGGGGGCGTGAAATAATTTTTAGTCTCCCGGCTAAGCTACGAGGTTCGTTGAATTCTTTCAGAGAGTTTTCTTTTTATCAGGTTTAAGCAAGTGCGAAAAAAAAGAAAATGATTACAGGGCACGCATTTTTGTCGTTACAAATTCCAGGCTTTCACGAACGATTCGTGGAATTTTTAAATTATCAGATCAAGCAAGCCCTGAGTGAGATTTTAACAAAGCACGAAATTACACTATAACGTTGAGTGTCGTGAATTATTATTTTTTTATATAAACAGATTAACTTGGAAATATTGATTTCTTGAACCATTTAACCCCTATAAAGCATACATTTTCTTGATGATAAGGTGATTGTGAAAATTTTCACTCGAGGGTTTTTTCAAAGTGCTAATTATAAGTGCAATTATCCCTATCAGATTTGCACGATTCAAAATGGCGAATCCATAGTGGCAAACACCACATTTAGATCTTCGAAAACATCGATGAAAATTTGGATTCGTAATAATCAAGAATCGCAAAGACTTTTTTATACCGAATTCCAAGTTTAATATCTTAAATAGATTGAACTAAAAAAAATTTTTCCAAAAAAAAATGTTTACTTATCTATAAATCTTAGAATATAAACTATTACTCAATATATCAACATATAATTAAGTAAAATCCAAAGAAATCGAAATGATAACGTGTGAATTACGACCATACTTCGAAGTGTTCAACTTTATTAATAAACGTGGAAATTTATTGATGAATGTTTATCCAACTAAAAAAATAAATAATATTCGAACAGCCAAAATTGACCGAGCAATCCTCAAACAAATAATAATCGCATGAGAAATACTCCAGATGACCAAAAAATTTGATATACATCGATCTCTACAGTGCCCATTCGAACACTGGTAGTTTCTACTGTTCTTGTCCGCAATCGTACAATAAACCTGCCGGTGATGGTAACCAGTAGCCACAGGGTGAAAAGAGAGATGAGTAGGTCAGGCAACCGCGAGTTATGTTCAAACCTCAGAAGAGCTGCTTCTACGGCTTTTACGATGGTCCAGTAGCTCACTTTCCACTGTTCTTGCCAATGTGCTCTGGCGCCCCGTAACTGTTAGTACCATTCTATCAGAAATTCCAATACGTTTTTTTCACCGTTCGTATTTCGATATCACATTTATAATAAACATTTTTTTATTTTAAATATCTATTTGATATGAATAATAATTTCAACACTGTATCAACGATAGATTATTATAATTATAACGATATAATATTCTGACAGCCAACCATCTGATGCGAAATGAGAAAGGCGAGAAGTTAAAATGATTGACGAAAGATATGAAGAGACGTCGAAAAAATAAAATGGAAATGTTATCATAGCGCGTAAGCTCACAGTTTCGATTGAACAATAAAAAATAAAACAACGCATCCCTAACGATACTCCGGAATACCTTCAAAATCCTATAATTGATTTTTTGCACAAAGAAAGAATTCGCATAGTACTGCAAAATGTATAGAAAACAACGCTGGATCATGTGTATGGAGTTTTGGCTCTCTCGTTGTTGGTCGGTTGTATTTTGCCTCTCGAACCGCTGCCGCGACTCTTGATAACTTTTGGGCATTGCTGCAAGCGAGCATGAACCCATGGTTCACTTGTTGTTTTTGTTTTCCCTCCCCTTTGTTCTTTATGCACCCAGCGATACATCTGCCACGTCTGACCATTTCTGTCCGTTACTACTTATTTCGATCTGTCTTAGCGATTTGGCTCTCGTGGATTGTGAAAGGAATGAAAGAGAACGAGAGAGCCAAGATGACAAGAATAAGAAATGCTCTCAGGAAAGAGAACGGATGGAATGAGAGTGGTCAGTGCAACGAGAGACGAAAGAGAGAAGATCGAAAACCTCCCGGTACAAAACGATACGTGCTACGAGCGCTACACCCAAGCTTGGACTCGTTTCTCGATCTTATTCCGCCTCTCGCTCTTTCCTTCTCTATTCCTCTCGTTTATTCGCCCATACCGCGTATAACTTGGTATTTTTCTCTCGCTCTACACTTTTCCTAACCGTGTCTCAGGAGCTGAACAACATACACCAGTAACGCCCAGCGAAAACCTCTCTCTTTGAAAGAATATCCCTCGTTCGTTCTGTCTGTGCTTTTTTTTATCTCTTCCTTTTCCACTTTTTCTGTTTGTCTTTCTCTCTCTCTCTCTCTCTCTCTATCCTTCTCGCGAGAAAATCGAGTGCTATCCAGCCCGATGTCGATTCTTCTCGGTACAATAGGATAAAAATAAACGATGACCGATGTGCCACGACGATCGAATAAGAGAGAGGGAGGAAGACAAAGAGGAAGAGAGAAAGAGAGAGAGAGAGAGAGAAAGCGAAATAGCATAGAAGACTACAATCGACGAGGGTATGGAAGAGATTAAATAATAAAAAGAAATTCAATAAAGCAATAATCCCTTTATATATTTCTTATTTCATTAATCCTGTTTGGGCTATCGGATACATACTCACAAAGAGAGCATGATAATACTATTGGCCGTGCGTCTTTTTACTTGGAACTTTCTGTACTATTTCATCCCACATTCATTTCTATAAGACATATGAATATTGATGAAAAAAATATATAATTCGAATGAAAAAAAAGAACAAAAAAGGTTCTGATAAAAAAGATGAAAATGGGGAGAAAGATTTTCCAGTAATTGATGTATTCGTAGACGCATCGAGTGTTGTTTACAAAATAAAAATTCTGTTTGTTCTTTTGTTCTTTTTTTTTTATGCTTGATATTTGTACACAAATATCAAGATAAATATATCGATTTGTCTGATCGTAGAGAATAAATTCTCGGGGTCATCGACCGATTTTTCTCCGACAGAGAAGAATTTCGTAGCGGTTGTTGTCGCACGACTAGTTTTCAAGAGAGTAACTGTAGTGACTCTACGAGATCGGTTTTGCATGACCCAGATAAAAAAATTCCAGTAAATTCATTCAAATGGGAACGCGAGAATTTGGCGCAAAAGATATGGCGAGATATTCTCAATATACATATATATATATCTGTTGCGAAATATTATAATGGCGTAAAGGTGAGATGGTTGAACTCCTATCGTGAGCGTCTTAGACTTATAGCGATCGATACATATAACCTTTGACGATATTTATAGGTGTCGGGATTTCTCTGGAATTTCAAATTTTCTGGTCAAGTGCATATAGTATACAAACAGAGGATTGGGAAGGGGGAAGGCGATGTAAAAGAAGATGAACCGAGAGACCAAACGGAACGTACTATGAATAAGAGCAGAGGATAAATAAAGTGGGGGAGGCTAGCAAAACGATGAAAATCACACGAAAGAAGGAGAGAGAAACTCGCGTATATGCACGAAAATATGGATGGAGTGGGAGTGTAAGATGCGAACCGGGGATACGAGGTGAGAAGAAAAATGGACGAGGCAACTTTGGCGATAACTCGTAACAATATGTACGAGGCCGTCCGTACATCCCGGCACCTTCTTCTTCACTTTTCCCCTCTAGCCATATATGCCATATACGTCTACAAAACTCGACGTTCTACCGACACACCCCCTAGCGCTCTTGCACATCCAATACAAGCATACATACAAGTATAAATATATATATGTGTGTGTGTATGTATTCACAGGTATCCTCTTAGTTCTCGAGATGGAAAAATGCAAAGAAATCGCCTTTCCCCTCACCCCATGGAGTGGCGAGAGCGAAAAGTTTTCGCAATTTTAGCGTCGACGGCTAGGTGTGGAGATACGCAGGGACGAGGAGAAGAGAAGTATAGAGAAAAGAGCCTAGAACTTGCTAACACTACTGGCGACAATGACGATACCTCGTACAGTGTGTATACCGCAAATTGTATATATATATGTGTAAACAAAAGAATAGGAAAAACATAGAGGGCGGTGAAGCTTTCTTTCAAAGAACGAGACCAATATTCTCTTGATTATATTGTTTTCAATATGACAACAAGCTTCTTCGGTCGATGAATTTTTCAGTCTTCAAAAATGAATTGAAATAAAATATACGTAGCGATAGTTGAGCTTAATTTTAGATTTATTGAAATTATTATTTATTTTTCCATGTTAAAAAATGAAAACGATATTCAAAAGCCTGTTAAAAAAGATTAAAATTATTATGTAAACATACGAGAATAATAATTACCTGACAAGATTGAAATTATTTTCTGGATATATAATATGAGAATAATAATGACGGGCCTGACAATCACGAATTTTGACATGGTAGGATATCGCGAAGGAAAAGTAATCGATATGAGCTGCGTAATGCATATCATTGACCTCTTCTTAGAGTTTTTCAATTTTTCATTATCATTTTCTCCTTATATATTTTCCAACAGCTGCAAATGTCTATAAAAAACTGCTGTCGAAGAAACTTTCTCTCTCTCTCTCTCTCTTTCTCTCTCTCTCTCTTTCTCACTCTCTCTCTCTTTCTTTCTCTTTGCCTTCAATATTCCCAAGAATCTACGATGATATCAGGATATAAAAGGTAAAAAAAAATAAAAAGTATGCATTCCGATTTCTAGAGTGCACGAGGACGACGATTATCCCCGTTCACGAGTGCTCTCAAACACGAGCTATGAAACGAATATATATATATTCAAAGATGTCCGTGAGCTACGCCGAAAGCGAAAATCAATTTCAATAGAATTGAAAATTAGGGAAGGGAAAATCGCTCCAACTATACAGGAAATTCCAACACGTTATACTAAATAATCATCGTGCTCAAGGGGACCGTCGAGTGTTCGCGAAATACATTTCTCATTTCTCTGGACAAGTGACAGACAGGTACAAGGAGATAAAGAAGCATCATGAAGACGGATGGACCATTAACTTGCCCATTCAAAAAATCTTGTACGGCGTAACGAGAAAAATACATTTATTATAGAAAAAAAATGCCCGCCCGTATATTAAAATTTCCTATAATCCCTTTTATTCCTGATTTCAATACAATTCCCAAAATTCAAAAAAATATTCTCCACTTTTCACTTTCTTCTAACTTTTATAATCTTATTTACTCATATCGTACAATCTGTTTTCCAACATTTATATCTTCTGAACCGAGATCTTTTAAATAGTGCATTTTAATTAGAATCAACTTTTAGTGACGTTCACATCAAGTTGATTGAAAAAAAAAAAAAACTGAGCGAGTGACCTATATGCATACCATGCGCTCATATGAAACGTGAAAAATGCATCGGGAGCAAAAATCTCTAGGGAACCGTCGATCTGCGAAATGAGACACAGGAGCAAGGAAAAAACCACATACGCCATCGAATCTTTTTTCTTCCGCTTGTTTTTTCATCGTTTCGTTTTCTCTGTTCCTTTCGCATTTCAATTTTTTGCATCGTTTCAATTCTCTTTCTCTCTCTCTATACTTTCTTTCATACTTCGCTACTCGCTGATGCATAAAGACGAGAAACTAACACGACGGAAAAGAAAATTTCTAACTATCGTCGAAGCTAAACATACAACGACAAAATCCTTGTTTTTATACTTTTATATAACTCTATTAACTAAATCTATATACATAATATTTCTGGATGAACACACGGAAACTATAGCAGTTGGCAGTGAGAGCACAGGTGGAGCCGAACGTTCGACATTTTTTCATTTTATCCTGAAGCGTGAGGATTTCACAGAAAATGTATTAAAAAAAAAAAAGTTTGAAACAAAAAAATGAAACGAGGGAGATTCACGATATGGTTTACAAACCAGAGGATGTAACAACAAGGAAGAGTGAGTAGAATGAGCGAATGACGGCGGAAATATACAAACTCTGCACATAAAATGCTTGTTAACCGAAAGGTTATTTCCATCTCGCTGTTTACAATACTATATTATTTTTTTGCTTTTTCGACCTCTCTTCACATACCCTCAGAGTGAAATTTGATCCAGATTTCGGTCATGTGTCCATCGATCCTTTCGTTTAAATTATATGAATCTCGATCGTCCAGCTCATTGAACGTTCGTGCCCAGTCTGTATGGCCTCCTTAGCTACTTCTTGACTATCCACATCAAATGATCATTAAAGACGAGAGAAGCGAGGACTCAATTGATTGTCTAAGCTCGAACAATGTTGCATGCTTAGATTTTTCTCACATTTATGTTTGATAGCTGCGCCTCGATATTAATAGAATATCGATAGATTCAAAGAAGAAAGTCATTAGCATAAAGGATAATTGGGTGTTGAAAATAAAACGTAAAGCTACGACGAACGTAATCGTTTTCACTAATCGCGTACTTCTGCGAATCGATTCACCCATAATCGTCTTTATATTGAGCAAATTATTTCTTTGTAATCCGCGAAGTAGTTTGTCGTCGATGAGCTCTCGGTCTGTACAAATGTCTTCTTTTCTATTGTATTTATATAATATATCAATGTATATATTTACTACATATATAAATATAAATTTTA